>NIVC01002669.1:0-49072 GCA_002269645.1 Macrostomum lignano | reverse complement strand
AGTTCTAAAATGACTATTGTTTACTCATAAAAACTCGGATGCTTGAGTTATCTTAAAAATTAGTAATTAGTGAAGTGAAGTGATTAGTTTACAGTACTGGTATCGAATTCTTGGAGAAGCAGAAGCGGAAGCTGGAAACCAACTAAAATCGACAAGGCAGTTCATATCTCCATGACCCGTGTCTATAATCCTATAATGTAGCCAAAATCGAATATCAAATAGTCTAGGGACAAAAGCACGTCAATTGAATCAAGCGAACACCGTTGAGTAAGGCAACACGAGGCCACGGATTGTGCCGTAGCTATTAGTAGTAATAATCAGGAATTTTTCGTGCGCACTGCGGACGAGCCACTACTAAAAGAGTCGGAGCATGTAGCGCTTCAGGAACCGGAAGTGCCAAGGCAATTTCCATGCCGCACTCCAGCAGCTGTCGCTCCTCTTCAGCACGGCCGAGTCCCGGATGCTCGCCGTCCGCCAGCACGAGAGACAGCCGATGCCGCCGGTGCAAATCGCGGCGGCGTCGGCAGCCGGAGGCAGACCGGGACAGTCGGCGGCGACGTCCGTCGAGAACGCCCGCATCGCCGTCTGCGTCGTCCCGGTCGCAGTCGGCCTCGTCAGCAACGTTTTACACACGGGCTTCCGGCGATTCGTCAGCGACGGCCACTCCGGAGTGGAGCTCGGAAGTCGCGGCCTCACTAAGGGCAAGGCGGTATTCCCGCCATGGAGGCTGGTTGAAACGTCGAAGAGTTTGACAGGCGGCGACGGCGGAGGCATAAGCGGCGGGAGAGACTCAAATCCGAGTATGTTGCAGAGCGTGTTTAAATTTTTAGTCAGTTTAAATCGCCCTGGACAATAATTTGCCTATTTGAGTTCGACATTGAAATGATCCTCTCACTCCAGGCTCTTTTAGAGTATCTCCTCTTCTTGCCTCGTTTAAGTGACTCAACCAGTTCAGGTGAACAGGCATCTACACTGACTGTATTTCAATGCCATTGCTCATTGCATTGTCAATTAATACCTAAGATAATTCTGATTTCTATCCTGGGGCCGCTCAAGAAATTACTATTTTGGAGAACGCGCAAGTGAAAGTTGTTTCACGGTTCTTGAATTCATGTGTTCTACTCCGACCAAGGAAACAAACTTTTAAAGAGATGAAAGGAATGTTGGAGACCCTGTGTAATGTACTTGAGACTCAGGGACTCGTTAAGAGTTTCAAGTTTCAGCAAACTTTTATCAAAGTTACGCTAGAATCGATAGCTGCAGACCAGTCACGCAAGATCAAGTAATAGATTCCTAATATTCCATGTAGTAAGGTTCCGAATAGTTTTTTGAGTCTTTTCTTCGTTTCATAATGTCTCGGCAAATTTATATGTTAACACAAAAACCAACATTGTTTCCAGGCGCAGCAGCCCCGCATCATCCAACAACTCATCCAACCAGCGGGATCAGCTGCCATCGGCGTCGCCGCGCCAGGAACAACCACAGCAAACGCCGAAGCACAGAGGCCAGACTAGGCATCTGAGCACGATCAACAACATGAACTCGGTTATTGAACCTCAGGACAGCAAGAATCACCTCCAGCCGCCGCAACTGCAGCAGGCTCGACCTGCGGTTTATCAGCGGTACACCGACGCTAACAGGTCAGCCAGGCTAAGCATCACAGGTTCCAGGACCATTTGCCACTGGCAGAACACCAGATGCCACAGCCTCAACGGGACAGGTGCAATTACCAGCCAGTTTCTACTGGGCATGCCAAGCGTCAGCCAGCTGTCACGCTAGATTATCGCTACCCCATTGAGCAGGGCATCTCATTCGATACTGCTCACGATTTGAGTCAACGGCAAAAGCATGGCTTGGCTAGGTGAGATGCTGTGGCCTTTTTAATTTATTGGGTGCATTCAGGAATTTTGTTGAATGTGAGGAGATGCTGCTGACTCGTCTGTTGTGTCTCTCTCGACGTTTAAAAGTCCAGACGCACGAGTGGCGTGTCTGTGTGCTCGATTCAGCATTAATTTGTGCACAAACGCATCTAAAGCTTCGTCTCAATTTTTTTTTCTTTGACCCCAGGCAGTACAGCGGCCAAATGCAGTGGCAGAATTATCAGTATGATTTAAATGAGAGGCAGCAGCAACATCTGCAGCACCATCCACAACGACCACAATGGCATCAAAATAATCAGAATCAGCAGAAATTCACACGAAACTGGCAGCGTCACTATCAGCAGCCGCAGCAAAGGTATCAGCAGCCACCGCCAAGATCCTATCAGCAGCCTCTGCTTACTCGGGAAGACGAGTTTCCGGTCCGCGAGCAGCAGGCCTGGCATCCGCGTCCACCAATTTCGGATTTCCGGATTTTGACGATGTTGACCCGCCCGGTCTCCGGCGACGGAACGGCGACGATTTCGCGCCATCAGCCGCCAACTTCAGCGGCATCACCGGCCCAGCTGACGAACCTCAGTTTCCTGGCCCGCCACGCCATATCCGTGCGGCCCGCCAAGTCAGCCACAGTTCGACGACCGTCAGGGCGCTTGGCCTTCCCGGCACGTCGATGAAGGCTTTCCAAACTTTGATGATGGTGACTCGCCCGATCTCCGGCAACGAAACGGCGACGACTTCGCTCTGCCACCCGCCAACTTCAGCAGCAGCATCGCCTACCCCGCCGGCGGTCTTCACGTCCCATGGAGGGACAGCGGCTGGCCAGGCCTCCAGGCCGGTGCGCAGCAGTTTGGCCAGACCCCGCAGTTCCCCGATCAGCCAACGCCATTTCCGTGCGGGCCGCCAAGTCAGCAACAGTTCAACGACTTCAATGTCGGCGGATTCAACAGTTTTGGACTTGTTTAGGGCGAGAAATTCATGTGTATAAGTTTTGTATCTCCATTGCTTTTAATTGTAAGCTCTGGTGTTCTTTATAGCCTAGTAACAGGAATAAGCTAGGCCAATGTTACACGGTCCATTGGTTTACTTCATTGAGATGTGCTTATCGACAGTATTATAACACTAATACGTGTATAGAAATAAAGTCAGTTCAACAGCGAGCTTCCAAAGCTATAAAACCAATGCAAATATTTACTCGTGACTCTTGTGGGTTTTTTTCCTAAATTTGTGATAACCTTGTGAGGGTTTCGCTAAGTTCTACGCTCCTACGAGCTGTTGCTTGATTTCAGCGATCAAGGAAAAATTCTGATATTGAGATCAGGAGTGTGTAAAGGGTCTTTAATTGATTGGCAAGTGAATTGATGAGTGCTTGTCCCTATCTGATGCTGCTGAGGTGCTACAATGCCCTCACATGACGCTTTCAGAGATCACACCACCCCAATTTATAGATCAACTGAGCACTGACCTCAGGACACTACACTCGCAAATCGTGCAAATTTCACCGAGAGGCCACAAAATTGGCTACAAAATGCATTTAGCGAGATGGCGATTTCCAATCAGCGCCCCTTGTTGGGGAGCCAACAAAGAGGATAGTACATTAAAAAAAACTACATGTAGCTTTTGACCTTTCAGTCCTGAGGCTGGCATCTCAGCAATTCCCCCGTAAGCCTTGACATCTCAGCAATTTCCGTCGTAAGCCTTGACATCTCAGCAATTTCCGTCGTAAGCCTTGACATCTCAGCAATTTCCGTCGTAAGCCTTGACATCTCAGCAATTTCCGTCGTAAGCTTTGACATCTCAGCAATTTCCGTCGTAAGCCTTGACATCTCAGCAATTTCCGTCGTAAGCTTTGACATCTCAGCAATTTCCGTCGTAAGCCTTGACATCTCAGCAATTTCTGTCGTAAGCCTTGAGATCTCAGCAATTTCCGTCGTAAGCTTTGACATCTCAGCAGTTTCCGTCGTAAGCCTTGACATCTCAGCAGTTTCCGTCGTAAGCCTTGACATCTCAGCAATTTCCGTCGTAAGCTTTGACATCTCAGCAATTTCCGTCGTAAGCCTTGACATCTCAGCAATTTCCGTCGTAAGCTTTAACATCTCAGCAATTTCCGTCGTAAGCCTTGACATCTCAGCAATTTCTGTCGTAAGCCTTGACATCTCAGCAATTTCCGTCGTAAGCTTTGACATCTCAGCAGTTTCCGTCGTAAGCCTTGACATCTCAGCAGTTTCCGTCGTAAGCCTTGACATCTAAGAAATTTCCCATGAGCCTCAACATCTTAGCAATTAATTCCCCGATGAATCTTTTATGTTCGACATGACGCTTCTTTCATTTTTGAAATTACGCATCCTTCATGCTTTACAAGACGGATTTTTTATTTTTTATGCTTGACCTTTGCAAAGAAGCATGTTTTACAAATATTTAATCCCTTTAGCATTGAGCTCAATTTCTTAGCCTTGACATTTACTGTCACCGGAAATTTTCTGATCGAACTATGCAAGTCTCGTGAAAATTGTTTGAGCCGCTTTTTTCTGAAATCAATCACATAGCTACCTACCTACGAACAAACCATTTTTAGTCCAAAAAATCTATGGGAATTCTGAGAAGCGACGCGAACATAGAGGCTTCCTTGGTTAGACTGCGTCTCATTTTGATTCTCTATTTATAGTCTATGGCTAATGCGGGCGTAGTCTATGGCCATGTCTTTCTTAACATCGTTCGTGCTGCTTTGTTTGACTAAAGCTTCACTTATCATTTAGATCGTCAAAACCGTTGCTTACTCATCAATGACCCCATGTAATGTCCCTTAAATTTGGTCAGATTAAAAATTCATAGAACTCACGCAGAAGCAGCAGATGAACACAATGGCGCCGGATTCCCAGACTCCTGAGACACCGACAATCCAGAAGAGGCGCAGAAACATCAGGACGCCAAAGATGTGCTGGATGGTCGGCAAGTAGACGCCCAGAATGACGCCGAGTTTGGCTTTCTGCGAATGGAAATCATTTTTCAATTATTAAACTGCCAACAGCTTATTTTTTAATTTGGTTTTGTTTCATTTAGTAGTGCAAACCTGATCAAAGCAGTCAATTAATCTATCTAAGCTTTAATTATTTTCACTTTACATTCAGAGACAAAAATCAGCTACTAGAAGATACCAGCATAGCAACACAAATTCGCTCGCTCATTAATTAAAACTGTTGCAGAGGTATAATTTGAGCAGCAGATTATAGAGCTGAGATAGACTAGTAGGATGGGGCTTATCTATCCCAGATTCCCAGGGCTATTAGTGAACTGACTGACTTCTCAGTATGCATCTCTAATCCCGGGTCTGAGGTGACAGGATTAATGAGTTTTTAAGACTGAGCTGCCTGAAATTGGATAGTAATCAGGCGGCTCCATCCCGAGCAGATCGTGACTGCTCGGTTCAGAGTAGCAAGCAGAGTGCAGCAATTTTCTAGGCATAGTTTTCATAATCAATAGGAAATGCTGTATTGAAACATCGGGTCAGGTGATTTCGGTTTTATATCAACAGCCTGGGCTAATTGAAATCTTCCTAATTGCTTTGCTTCCGAATGCAAAGGAATCTCTAAATCTGCTTAATACCTGCTTTTGACTCGTCTAAAATTCCAATCTGACTGCCTTGAATTAATTAATTCCTATCTTTGAGCGAAGCCAAGACTGCAGACTTGATGTATTAAACATGCAGGACTCCTGCCCTTACCCGAGACTTCTACTTAAAGCCAAGACCTCTTTAGATTCGTTTTACTCAACTAGGCAAGCCTTGTACAGAGAATCCAAATTATCAATTCGATACATTAAGGCTAGTCGGGGACTAAAAGTGCAGAGCCTGTTAATGAGTCACGACAATAATCAGCTAATCCCTTAATTTCGATAAATCCGAAGATTTTAATAATTTGATAGTTTCAACTGCTTCTTTGAACTTTTTCAAGCTCAAAATTTTTCACCTTCGGCGCCTTCTTCTGCTGATCGGAGCTCTCTTCCTTCTCGTTGCGCATGGGGCTGGTGAATGTCCGCAGGTAGGCATTGAGAGTCGGCAGCGGCCCTGTTGGCCCGTCGCCGTCCTCCTCAACGAACACGGCCAGTTCGGTGTCCGCCTCAGATTTCAACGGCCGCGTATCTTCGGCCCCGCCCGCGGCAGCTGCCGCTCCGCCGGCGCCGCCGCTCGCTGTCGGCTTGCGGACGGTGGAGACCACTGCGGGCGATAAGGTGGTTGGTCTGGGTCTCTGGGGTTTGGGATCGGCAGTTTTGGGATTTAAACTGATATCTGCGGTATGAAATATGGGATCTGTGGACTGGGGTATGGGATCTGTGGCCTGGGGTATGGGATCTGTGGTCTGGGATATGGGGATCTGTGGTCTGGGATATGTGATCTGTGGTCTGGGGTATGGGATCTGTGGTCTGGGGTATGGGATCTGTGGTCTGGGGTATGGGATCTGTGGTCTGGGATCTGTGGTCTGGGATCTGTGGTCTGGGATATGGGATCTGTGGTCTGGGATGTGGGATCTGTGGTCTGGGATATGGGATCTGTGGTCTGGGGTATGGGATCTGTGGTCTGGGATCTGTGGTCTGGGATATGGGATCTGTGGTCTGGGGTATGGGATCTGTGGTCTGGGATCTGTGGTCTGGGATATGGGATCTGTGGTCTGGGATGTGGGATCTGTGGTCTGGGATATGGGATCTGTGGTCTGGGATATGGGATCTGTGGTCAGGGATATGGGATCTGTGGTCTGGGATATGGGATCTGTGGTCTGGGGTATGAGATCTGTGGTCTGGGATATGAGATCTGTGGTCTGGGTCTGGGATATGAGATCTGTGGTTTTGGGACTTGGGACTGGGATCTGCCGGTCTGGGATATGGGATCTGTGGTTTTAAGACTTCATATTGGCATCTACGGTATTGGGATAAAGGTCATAGGATCTGGAACTGAAATTCACAGAAATGGCCTAATGGGACATAGTTCAGCTTCTAGAATAGAATATAAGTAATAAGTATTGAGTAGGCTTTTGGGAAGTGGGAAGTCTGTATTGACGAAACGTGACTTGAATTAACGAGATCTTGGATGTAAGGTAAGGACAAAGGACAAAGGAGTCTTCAAATGTAGGATATGGGATGAGAATATTACATATTCTGAATATAGTAAATTAATAATTATGCATTCAAAAGTGTGCTTGGTAACATTTAGCAGAGTGAAGACTCGTGAGTTGAGCATGTTGAGCATGATTAATAGTTTTAGATATTATACTCCTACTGACTTGATTATATTAGAACCTTCAATATATTTTCTGAGAAACACACTAAATTATAAATAAACTCTGACAGTACTGATCCATAGCATCAGCCTATCTTTTCATTTTTTAAATCGTGTCGCCAGCTCCCCTTTTACCAGTGCTTAGCTGGTAGGTTTATCCAAATCAAATATTAATATTCTATACTAGGCCTATATGGGCTAGGCTTAGCCTCACGCGGCTGTAGCCTGTAGGAACGATTTTTAATGAGTCAGTCAAAAATCTCTATTCTAAATACAAAATGTTTGACTTTAATAACATTTAATAAAATTTTGGTAGCCAGGATTTATTATTACCTTGAAATTTCGTGTGCTCTCCATCCGCCGCATGGCTATCTTTTCTTAAATTATCCGCTTGACTTTCTGTTACCATGATCTCTTTCGCTTCGCTCTTCACGTACGTTTTGTGTGAACTATATATATATATATTTTATCAAGTGTATATAGAATTTGCTAAAAAATGGGCTGCAACGGCTAGTATATAATAGCAGTAGTGCCGTCACTTCTTTAAGGGATGAATAGTTTGGAACAGAATCTTGTCTTGTAAGCTATTATAAAAGGCGGCGCATGGTTTAGACTCTGGAAATTTCCATGGGGAGCACGGGCCGGGTCTGGGTAACCCCCCCCCTCCTCTATTCAGAACCAGTGGAGTGACGCTTCCACTTCAATGTACATTGGTTCAAAATGAGTTTGTGGGGGTGAATGTACACAGAGTTGGTCCGGGGACGAGAGGACTGACTGTACATTCTTGCCTTGTGTTCACATGATGCCCACCCCCCTACTTTCGTTCGCAAGCCTTTTCAGCTTGGGAAAGCATTTGGAACTAAGAAGCTATTTATATATGTATTATTGCAACTATTCCTCTCACTCCTAACTGTTTACCAATACTAATAATATGGCTATACTATGCGAGCCAATGCACATTGGAGGCGTTTTATTATTAACATTTGCGAATTACCTCGATGCCCTATTGACCATTATCTCTACCTATAAAAACCATTTGGCATAAAAATAGCTCGTATTTTCGAACAAACTCAGCAAGATAGGGATTCCAAAGGGATTCAAAAGCAATGCAATTAATAAGTTCTGATCTAGTAACTATCCAATGGCAATCAATAAACCGATGCCAACAGGTTACAGACGCTATTAAATTCGGGGTTTTAGTGCTCCAAATTCTAGGTATTTTGGTATTTTGATTCCTGCAATAATTTAGTATATTCCAGCTATATTGACTACCCATTGGCTACACTAGCGCTGGAGCTGTTGTAATAAAATGCCTAAACCAAATATATAAATGCCTAAATGCCCAATGCCTTACAGATCGATACTACTTTGGTAAGAAAATAAATTAAATTGAGAGCGATACCATGCCTAATGCCTCGAGCCGACGGCTAGTTTTTCAGGTTGAAAATCACGTACCTTTAGTCACTCATTATCTCGAACAACTATCCAGTCAGTCTCACAGATACTAATCTCAGTTCTCAACGCACTTAGGGCTAGGCTCGTCCCCCTATCCACTATTCTACTTTTGATCCCCAATTCCACTCATTCCTTTCCCTCCCATATATCCAACTATCTCAGGTCCCCAGACTCACTCTCATACTTGCAGATCCCCAATCTCACTCCAGATCCAAAATCTCACTCCTATATCCTCAATCTCACTCTCATATCACCAATCTCACTCTCATATCCCCAATCTCACTCTCATATCCTCGATCTCACTCCCGTTTCCCCAATCTCGCTCTCAAATCCCCAATCTCACTCTCATACCCTCAATCTCACTCCCATATCCCCAATCTCACTCCCATATCCCCAATCTCACTCCCATATCCCCAATCTCACTCTCATATCACTCTCATATCCTCAATCTCACTCTCATATCCTCGATCTCACTCCCATATCCCCAATCTCACTCCCATATCCCCAATCTCACTCTCATATCACTCTCATACCCTCAATCTCACTCCCACATCCACAATCTCACTCTCATACCCTCAATCTCACTCCCATATCCCCAATCTCACTCCCATATCCCCAATCTCACTCTCATATCCCCAATCTCACTCCCATATCCCCAATCTCACTCTCATATCCCCAATCTCACTCCCATATCCCCAATCTCACTCCCATATCCTCAATCTCACTCTCATATCACTCTCATATCCTCAATCTCACTCTCATATCCTCGATCTCACTCCCATATCCCCAATCTCACTCTTATATCCCCAATCTCACTCTCATACCCTCAATCTCACTCTCATATCCCCAATCTCACTCCCATATCCCCAATCTCACTCTCATATCCTCAATCTCACTCCTATATCCCCAATCTCACTCTCATATCACTCTCATATCCTCAATCCCACTCTCATATCCTCGATCTCACTCCCATATTCCCAATCTCACTCTTATGTCCCCAATCTCACTCTCATACCCTCAATCTCACTCCCATATCCCCAATCTTACTCCCATATCCCCAATCTCACTCTCATACCCTCAATCTCACTCCCATATCCCCAATCTCACTCCCATATCCCCAATCTCACTCTCATACCCTCAATCTCACTCCCATATCCCCAATCTCACTCCCATATCCCCAATCTCACTCTCATACCCTCAATCTCACTCCCATATCCCCAATCTCACTCTTATGTCCCCAATCTCACTCTCATATCCTCAATCTCACTCCCATATCCCCAATCTCACTCTCATATCACTCTCATATCCTCAATCTCACTCTCATATCCTCGATCTCACTCCCATATTCCCAATCTCACTCTTATGTCCCCAATCTCACTCTCATACCCTCAATCTCACTCCCATATTCCCAATCTTACTCCCATATCCCCAATCTCACTCTCATACCCTCAATCTCACTCCCATATCCCCAATCTCACTCCCATATCCCCAATCTCACTCTCATATCCCCAATCTCACTCCCATATCCCCAATCTCACTCTTATATCCCAATCTCACTCTCATATCCTCAATCTCACTCCCATATTCCCAATCTTACTCTCATCCTCAGTTTCACTCCCAGGTCTCCAAGAGTGCTTTGCACGGGCCACAGGCCCATGCTTCACCTCTCACTTGTTTTGACACTTCTCAAAGGTTTGCATGCAATTTTTCTGGGTTGTAATTTTGAGTGACAACTCGAGTTCAGGAAGATGAATCGAGCCTAGGAAGCAAATCAACGATCAGTTATTTTTGCTCCGTAGCAAGCAAACTTAATAAAGTTTGCAGTGCACTTCTTTATTGTAGTATCAGTTGAGTAAACATGCGGTAATAAATTCAATTTATTTAGTATATTCAATACTAGCCTTAGTATACTCAAGAGAAAACACTAGGCCAATTACTAGTATTTTCCGAACCTTACGAGTGGCCTAAACTGACATGTGTGTACAATTTTTTAACTGTATGCAGCCGGTTTGCTGCAGAGTTAAAAGCGATAATATTCAGATTGCGAAATAGAAAAACTACTCTTATCGGGTCTTATCTAACTTTAATTTGAATTCGAAAGGTTAAAGTTTAGCGACACAACTGAACAACAATGAGTTAAATTAGTTAAATTCCTTAGCTAACTTCAGTTTTGCCTTGACTTGAAAAAGAAATTTTACTAAATTTTAGCCTCATTATTTACCATGATACCATCTAATTAATTATTTATCAAAGGACGTTGGATTGATACGACCTAAATACTAAATAGCCGCTTTAAAATGATTATACCTTATTAAACATTAAAGGATCCTGAATTGGAGAAAGTCCCATCCATCAATGTCTCACTGAGCCCAGAGGGATAATAGGGATCTATGTCAATTATCTATGGAATGAAAGAATGGAGGTCACTTTCGGACTTAAGTTGACACCCTCCTCACTTTCCCTAAGACCGAACCAATTGCGATTTTAATAAGCATCCTTCCAATCTATTTTTTGAGCGCAAGCAGCTTTCAGATCTGCATGGAACTTGACGCTGTAGAGATCTGTACTTCGGAGGTTGTATAGGATAAGTGATTGGTATTTAGGATTGATGAAAGTAGTGTGCAATTATTTGTTAAAATAGAATTCAGAAACAACGGTAATTGACAGATATCGCACGTTTCTTTGAGTGCGTTAAAGATCTAGGCACGGGCGGGGTACGCGAAGTTTTTTAGTGCACTAACAATCCAGGCACGAGTGCGCTAAGCGAAGCGCACGAGTGTCTAGGGTCCGGTAGTGTGCTCGAAAGCTGTGCGTTAACAGCATTACGAGGCTCGTATCAAATGAAAATGATCATAGATCTTATATACACTATAGATAGACCACTCAAGTGGCAGCCAAACCATTAAGTCTATGGGAAGCTTTTCAAGAAGCGGTGATTCCAAGATCTATGGTCGAGATCGAGTTTCAATTTCGATCTTTGTCTCTTTGGACCATAGACAAAAGCGTATCCTTGTGTCTTGTGTCTTGTGTCGTGTTTCTTGCGTCGTGTGTCGTGTGTCTTGTGTCTTGTGTCTTGTGTCGATCATGTTATCTTTCGACCATAGATAGGTGCATTGACGCACGCAAAAACTTGGAGGTGGACTGAAATAGAAAATGGCGGAGCTAAGAGAGAAAAAGTTAGAGAGACAGAAAGATTTTTAAGAAGCGACGACTCAACGGATTTTGAGTGCAGCAACGACCTTAGACACGCGAAGCGCACTCATCTCTCAATGGTCATCTCTCCATTGACGCGCGCTCGTGTCGTTGATGCACGCTGTCTATGGTTAAATCTGTCGTTGACATTGCACTGTGAGACGGCTTTTCATTTGATAATATCGTTGGCCATGAAAACGCGAAAAGGGAGAGCAAGATAAAGGCGACTTCAATACTCTATGGGTCGAATTATTTGCGTTCATTGAAAGGTTTATGACAAACTGTGACGTCTTAGCACTTAATTCTCCATTGCTTGCAGCTGTAAAATGGGTACCAGCATTAGCTGAGGTAATTGAAGGTGGTTGTGGCGACCCCCCAGTTCATGGACTGAACAGCCGTATGCAGCGCCTTCAGATGCGCCGCGCAATAGCTGCGGGTGAGCTGTCGGTTGCACATCTGTCCATTGGGGCAGGTGTAATGAATTATTAAAAAATTATGTGATGTCTAGGGCCTATGTTGCCGTAGACAATGGACCTTAACTTTTACTGAGATGCGTCCCCCGTTCTTCTATTCCCCGAAAAAGAGTGAAGCTAAACTGCGCGCTGCTAAAATGACTATTATGTTTGCAATTCTTTGAGCCGGTGTGCACTTTTGGTTTATTTACCAGGTATGTATCTAAATGAGGGTGCTATGACTTGTTGAGACTCAAACACAACAAATTCAATCATTCAACCGCAAACAACTCTCTTTACTGGGAGTAGTGCGAGGAACGACTGTTAGTACTTTCTGAGTGCCAAGAAAATCACGGAGGAAGCTAAGAAAAAAACTAAATTGCTGGCTGTGATTGGTAAAGAAACTTATTCAAATCTGAGGAGTGTCAATGCGCCAGCAGAATGTACGAGGATTAGTCCTACTATGAACTATTGGAAGCACTCGAGAAGCAGTTCAATACTGAACTGAGTTTCATTGCTCAAGGTTTTGTGTTCGCACAGTGGTAAAACGGGATGGTGAGTGTGTCGCAGACTTTGTGGTGAGCCTTCGAAGTCAGCCTTCTGAACCTAGATCAGGCACTTTGGGGCGCATTCGTTTTCGGTCTCAGAGACGAACACGTGCTGAGTAGGCTGCTGACGTCACTAAAGAATAAATCGATATTTAAGAAAGCAGCTGAGGAAGCCGAAGTCATTTAGAGTGCATACGGGAAAGCATTCAATAACTGACTTCGACCGTTTAAACTCGTCGTAAAAGTCTCAGAACCCTCATCAAGCGTTTCGGTACACAGCGGATACTCTCAAATTCAAGGGAAGCGATAAAGAGAAAACTTATACAAAGGTGCTACCGATGCTTCGCCCTGATCTTTTGGCAAATGTGTGTCCACATCGCAATAAGCAATACAGAAGTGTGGAAAAGGACATCTCAGAATTGCTTGTAGCTCTAGTGTGACTTGTAATTTTCGCAACATTTCGCAACATGCACTCCCCAGATGCACAATGTGAACAAGAAGCCTCAAGATCACCTCCTCGAATCTATAGGGTATCTGTCAGAAGAAACCCTGGATATTTTGTTGAGATTTTGATCAACAACAAACCTGTTCGATTTGAATTCGAAACAGGAGCCGAAAAGACCATCCGAAATAGGAAATGGCAGATAGAGTTGGACTGAACTAAACGCGGAGAAATCTCTGTAAATCGAGAATCAGTGTCAACACTGGAGTATTTAGGCCAGTTTGCAAAGCTACAGATACTCACTGTGATTGGTAGCGGATCCAACTTGCTCGGAAGAGACTGGATGCAACAATGGGGTGTGAAGCTAAACCGGAATCAGATCCTGGGAACATGAATTTCTGTGAATGAAGGTTGCATCGGACTCGAGAAGCAATACAGAAGGGATACTAAGGAACTACTCGTACTCAGATGTGTTTCAAGGACATCGGACAAATAACAGGAGTGAAGGGTACGATAAAGATCAGAGAAGGAATCACACCGATATTTCTGCAAGGCCCGAACGATGCCTTTTGCGATGAAGCCACTTGTAGAGTCTGAGCTGAACCACCGGAGAAACAAAGCGACAAAGCGTTCTCATTCCAATTTATCACTTAGACTGGGCTACTCCGGTAGTACCTACCTGTCCTAAAATCAGACCAAATAAGGCTCCAATCTTTGATCAGTACCCTCTGCCCAGGCAGGATGACCTACACAGTGCTTTGAAAGGAGGCAAGTCTACTAAGATGATAAACAGGCATTTCTGCAACTGAAATTTGACGAAGGTTTAAGACAATCTGTGGCACTCAATACGAGCGTACATCCAAGAAATTGTTTCAGTGTCAGCGGCTGCAGTACGCTTTAGCCATGGACCAGTTTTCTAAATGGTCATGGACATGATGCTCCAAGTACTGGGAAGAGTTATCTGTTTCATCGACGACGTACTAGTAGTAGGAAATAACTCAGAAGAGCACTTACATAAGCTTCTGCAACGCTTTAGAGAGCGAGGTGTCAGACTGAAGCAGTCTAAGTGCAAGTTTATGCAGAGATCTGTCGCTTTTCTCGGATATAAAATGAATGAAAATGGAATCCATCAAACGGAGCACAGGATCTGAGCTACTTGAGAAGCTCTGCATCCACAGAAACGTTTCTGAATTGCGAGCTTGGATTGGGCTAGGAAATTACTATGGCAGGTTCATTCTGAATATAGCGGCCCTCCTAATGCAACTAGGTTCTTCATGCGACTACTCTAGGAAAAGGACTCTGACTGGCCCATGGAGTGTAAATCTACGTTCAAGCAAGTGCATCCAAGAAACTGAAGCTAGAATGTGGCTAGCTTTACCATACGGCCTCGGTGCTGTCATGAAACGAAGACAGGAGACAGGCTGATAACCTACGCTTCGAAAACATTGTCAACTGCTTAAAAGAACTAAGCTCAATTTAAAAAGAAAAAAGCTGCTATAATTTCTGGGCTTATTTTTTGAAACTGACCTCAAGCCACTCCTGGCGAGCTTCACCCTAAGGCTAAGAGACAACTGCCACCTGTAACAACCAGTCTCTTGCAACAATAAGCAATGTTTCTGGGCGTGCATGCGTACGAAATCAAGTTAAGACGAACAGACCGGCATTGCGACGCGGATGGCTTGTTAGGATTGCCAGAAGAAGCAGGAGTTACCTATGAGACTGAATCAGATCAAATAAAATGGGTGACAGTAAGCAGGCCACGAGTACAGACAGACAACACAGAAAGATCCTGTGCTTAAATGAGTGCTGCTACTTTGTAAACATAGATCCGGAGTCAGCTACTTTCGGTGATGAAAAACTATGGTTATACTTATGACAAGAAGGCATGACTTCGGAATAGTCTCAGGTGTACTACTGCTCGGAATGCGAGTAGTTATTCCCCATGAGCTGCGCAGACTAGTTCTAGAAGAATTGCATGAAAGACACCCAGGAATTGTACTTACGAATCGGCGGCACGAGTGTATTTCTGTTGGCCAAGAATCAACCAAGACATCGGACAGTGTAACCAATTGTTGTGAATGTCAGCTGCAGAGGTCAAGGGCTCAAGAGGCGCCAGCCACGTACTGAGTCCATTGACGTGGATTTTCGTGGGACCATACAAATCCTGGATGTTTCTGGCGGTTGTTAACGCGACAAGCAATCTTTCGGAAGTGATCCCAATGAGAAACGCTACTCTGAACAACACAGCTCAGTGTCTAAGACAAAATTTAATTTTCGCACCATTTGGATTGCCTCGAGTGCTGCTCTCAGACAATGGCTCTCTATTTAGCTCGTATATCCTATAAATTCAATAATTGATTGAATAGTTTTTGAAGCAGAACGGAATCCGCATTTGCTAACCCGGCAAAATCGACAATATACCATTGGAAATGTTTTTCGCAAGAACAGTGTGCATGAGATCGTCTCAATTTTTTCCTGACGCAGATGCAAAGGCTTTATACAGTCAGGATTATCAGAATGAAATGCATGATGAGAAGCAAGGTGCTTTGCTAGGGTAACTCCTCAATCGGGAGAGATAGTTTTGACGCAAGACTTACAAGTGGGCTGTTGAAACAACAATCAAGCGCACAGCTCTACGTAAGCTATACAGTTCGAGTTCATGAACTACTCTGGGAGAGACATGTGGACCGACTACAGAAAACTGGCTAACGACTTACGGAAGCAGTTGAACCTAAGCTACTATGGGATACGGGTACTCACAAAATGCAACAGCAGAACCAACTAATACGTGACGAACCACAGGAAGTACCCAAAATCCAAGTTGATGTCGAAGCAAAGGAAATTCCGCATTATGCACAACTTGTATCACGGTACCAATTGAGAGGTAGAACTAATTTAGGATCTCCTGAGCGTTTCGGTCCGGGAAAGGTGGGAGTTTGATGCCTATGTTGCCGTAGACACAGAGCTTAACTTTGACTAAGATGCGTTCCCCTCCCGCTCTTCTATTCCCCCCGGAGAAAGCGTGAAGCCAGCTTACACACCGCTAAATGAACCACGTTTGCAAGGCTTCGAGCCGGTGTGCACTTTTGCTTCACTTATGTATCTAAATGAGGATTACTGTGACTTGTTGGGACTCAAACACAACACAAACCACAAACATTCAGTCGAATTTGTGTCTAACTCACCAGAGGGTATTCCGTGACCTAAAAGGCCCAGTTGGTAAAAAGCGGACAGTCCAAAGTATATTTCGACAAAAAAATAAGTCAGTTTGCTGAAAGCAGATAAAACACGAAAGCGGGCTTTTCAAAATTTTCACTCGGGAGAAAATTGTTGCCCGCCAAAATGTTTCTGAAAGGTTGCAAGCTAGTTAATTATCTGGTTTAAGAGACACAGGCTAAGGGGATACAACCTGAGACACACAAAGGAATTCCCAATTAGCAGGGCCGCTTTGACAGCCTACAACTGAACTTCTATGACATCCTCTTGTCGGGTGTCTGAGCGTCGGTCGAGCAACTATTTATGCCCGTTTCGCGGGACGTTTTTACATACATAAACAAAAAGCAAGAGAGAAATAATTGGAATAGAATTGGTCCGTCTCTCTAACGTTATTGTTTGCACTTTGCAAAACCTCAAAATTCTTAATTTGACGGACAAGTATTTGGCACAGTTTCCACTTTTAAATCTGTCTCACTCGCTTCACTTCAAATGTTGCTTTCGATGAAGACAGACTCAACCGAAACAGAAAAGAAAGCTTCGTGTTTGCCTCCTCAAAAAAAAAACGGGACTGTCCCATCTAATTCTGGCTTCCCGTTCTGTTCAGCCTGACAGCTCGAGCCCGTCTGTGGCCAGCTCCCTCTCGAATCGATTTGTACGATCGACCACAGGACTGAATTAGCCGCTCCGTTTTGCGTTCCCACTGTCCCACTACGCCCAGAGAAAACGTATTTACTAAGCATAATCTACTCTATATTAACGGGGCTTGTTTGTGATGAAATCTTTTCTAAGCATTAGTAGCTCATAATACTCCAGTAAGTGTGATTTCAACTCACCTAAGTTGTCAATGATGCTGGGTCGATGCCTGAACGACACGTGCGGATGCTCTTCATCTTCCACCATCGTCTCCTTCTGCTGCTCAGCATCTTTATCCATTTTGCCTCGATTGATCAGTCAAGTCTTCCTAGCCAACTTTAAGATAGTCTTTGCTGTGTTATTGTTTTCTGTGAATTGTTTCTTGGGTATGTTTTAGCAGCGCACTTGGTCTTGCTTAGTCTCCACGGTATGGGTTTTATATATTAGCTTTGCAAGTCTGGCTGGACAGAGTTGTCGGGACAGACTGTGAGATGAACGCTTTATTTAAAGTTTGGTGCGGCTGGAAAATAACTGGAGATGTGAAAGGAGAGGGTATGAACTATAATGCATTGGCCTTCTTCACTGGTTTGAGAGGCTGCAGGTCTAAAAATATTCGCACCCAGTGGGTATTGTTTGAGGACAGGCCCGAGGCAGTTGGCAGCGCAGTCGCCCAGCCAGTTTCTGCTTCTGTTAGTTCTCGAATGAAGCCGCGGCCGCAGGATAGACGAGAAAAAGGTAAGGGAAAGGTATACAGGAAAGGTGGCTTTAGCAGTTAGGATGCAGAAGAATCTAAAGCTGATAGACTGTTGGACTGGCTGGAGTCTACCGCGACTGTGGAATACGTCATTGTTTGTTCTCGCTCGCTGTCTCTGACTCTCCTTCCTGGCAATTGGAGATTTGAGAAATAGAAAAACTATGAAGGATAGCTTAGCCCGGCAGAGCGAATTGAAGGAAATTAGAGAGGATGCGAAATTGCCTGTCCGCTGAGGAATGCCAGATCCTATATTCACTAATCAGACCAGCAAGATTTGGGATGCGCTAGAGACCTATTCGGACTTCTTATTCCCTCTCGTCTCTACCCCCGCCGCCCGGAGTGTCGCTCCGCGCCCCAGCATCAGCGTGTACAGCCCGCCACCCGGCCTCTCTTCGCAAATGAGTATTTTCTTATGCCCCAAACTGCGCATTAGCCAATGGAACTGAGGTCTCCGCCCCCTCCGCTGCCACTCCTTCACTTTTCCCCCAACCCACCGAGGTCACTGCAGCTCCTTTTCTTACCCCTCTTCCTCTCTACGTTTCTCTCTCTCTCTCTCTCTCTCTCTCTCTCTCTCTCTCTCTCTCTCTCTCTCGCTCTCTCTCTCTCATTCTCTCTTGCTCTCTCTTACTTCTCTCTGCTCTCCCAAGTCACTTTTTGTGCCTTCAATTTTTAATCTATTGCTTGGAGCCTTTTGTTTTATTATTTCGCTCAATTTTATTGCACTATTTACAGCATGTTCGCGGGGATTTAAATCTGCATTGATCCAGCTCTCTGACAGCACTATGGAGGAATGAGTCGTATATTATTCTGATAAAAAATGAAAAGTACACACAGTTTTAGTTACATGTTAATCAGGATTTTTTCAACTTTCCATTTTTTAAATCAGTTATAAATTTATCTATTTCATTCTTAGTTAAAGCCTTTAAGGCCTAAAGTAAGTTTAAACTTCGTTTCCTTATTTTATTAGGGAACATAGTAGCTTTATATCCATAGGCTTTCCTTATCTATCCATCTTATTATTTCTGCATGACCGTAATTCCCTCTGGCATCGCGGATCCCTGTGGAGGGAAAAGTATGCGATCTTGATTAGTAAGACAACCGAAATTGCCTATAGTACACTCGATCGACTCCCCTCGAATACGGCTGCAGGAGTTCGTCACTCTCAGGGCTCTCACCTTTTTTTGCGCTCACGGTTCCAATTTTTCCACCTTATTCGATCCTCTCTTTCCCTCTCTCCCTGCAGCAGCAAGGGTGTGTTTGCGCGCTTTTCATCTTCATCCAGCCGCTCTTTGCTTCACGAAATTCTGGCGAGCGGTGGAGGAGCCGGCAGCTACCCTCGCCTCGCCCGGGGCTTGCGAGGTAGGGAAGGGAAATGTCAGGCCCCCCTGCGGCGATCCCGGCTGGGAAGCGGAGGCGGATTGATGCGCCAGCAATGCACGGCTGTGTGGGGATTCGAGTGCGCCGCCCCCCCCCCACCCGCGTGAATGGCAAGAAGATAGTGATGAAGAGAGAGAGAGAGCGAGTTCGAACAACTTTTGAATCCGCTTGCAGACAGCTGCTGATCCGTAGGCGCCAGCGCAGATGTGTTTTATCCCAGATGCCTTCAGTACCTTCAATGGGCTTCTAATTTGAGGCTTTAGTAAAGACTAAGTCGCTTCAATCAACGCTGGTGGCGAAAATCCCTTAGTAAAGTACCAACTGCTCTCCTTTCCTTCCCCCCTCTCGAAGCTGACGCCCCTTGATGAGGCCACTTGATTGAAAAATTTGGTGAAGATCGACCTCTGCTACCAAACGAAAGTAAAGACAATTAGAGGGTCGAACAGTGCCAACAGAACATTTGTTTTTCTTTTTGACTCTGGGTTTCCTAGGCAGAAAATGCTAAGTCGATTAACTGATAGAGATAAAGTACAATGCGTCAGTAATGAATGCCATTAGTAAACTCCACGCAAAGAAATGTATGATATAGCTCGTAATCTAATTTTACGTTATAATCCTACTACTTCAAGTAGGATTTTGAAATAATATAAAGAATCATGTACAATCTCAAATAGTTATTTGTTTTTTCACTTTTTGGGAATTTTAGAAACATTCTGGACTTTCGAAGATCATGCGAGGTAAGCACCAAGGGGATTTAGCACCAAGGGGCTTTAGCACCAAGGGGCTTTAGCACCAAGGGGCTTTAGCACCAAGGGGCGCCAGCACCAAGGGGCTTTAGCACCAAGGGGCTTTAGCACCAAGGGGCGCCAGCACCAAGGGGCGCCAGCACCAAGGGGCGCCAGCACCAAGGGGCGCCAGCACCAAGGGGCGCCAGCACCAAGGGGCGCCAGCACCAAGTGGCGCCAGCACCCTTTTTCAAGC
This sequence comes from Macrostomum lignano, assembly GCA_002269645.1. Lineage (NCBI taxonomy): Eukaryota > Metazoa > Platyhelminthes > Macrostomidae > Macrostomum > Macrostomum lignano. The sequence goes on along the minus strand of NIVC01002669.1, from coordinate 28,879 downwards.
CAACAAATCCAAGTAACGCAGTGCATATTGAACAGCAGTAAACAATTGACAATTAAATTTACTATCATACAGTGTAGTCAACTATGGACATTAGATCAGCTCGTGCTTCCAGGCTAGCTAATCTGCTCGAAACGGCCTTGTTTCTTCTTTACCCATCGCGAGGTCGGGATCTCACTGATCTGCTGGCAGCTGCTGCTAGGATAATATAATTGTTCTCTCCTCAAGCCCCCTGCTCACCCTGAGACTTTACCAGCACACGCATCATCTCCCATGAGACGGGCAGCGCGGTGTCCAAAGCAGGGCAGAAGATGATCTGATTATGCCAGTCGGCGCCAGCCCCCTCCCCTCTCGATTTCCTCCTCTCCGTAGCTGAATCTCTTTCCGGCTCCCCAGAGGCAGCGGCTGTCTGCCGTGTTTTGCCCGTGCTCCCCGGCTATAAAACATCCCGGACCTTCGTCCAACCATCTGTTGTCGGCGGCAGCAGAAATTCGCAGAAAAAAGTCTAACTGAACGGCTTGCCAATAGACTCAGCCGGTCTCAGCATATCCGGGTGATACGGCTAGTAGCTGGTTGGCTTCATTGAAGAGCGCGTCAAGATGTCCCGACTTCTGCAGAAGATCGCCTTCTTGGCTTTCACCGGGTCCGGCGGTGCAGCCACCGTGCTCATGTTGATCGCGGTGGCCACCCCGCAGTGGATTATTATCAAGGAGCTGTCCATCAAGAACATGCACGGCATCTCCGTACGATTCAACATGATCACCCATTCGGGTCTGTGGTGGTTCTGCTCTAGGATTGCACCCGAGCAGGGCGCCATTGAAGACAGTCAGGAGGAATGCGACACCATCTCTTATAAGGATTTTCGAGTGCAATTGCAGTACGAGAACTTCCTGCAGCCCATGGTCACGTTTTCCCTGATCAGTAAGGTTTTTTTCCTTACAATCGAGCTATTTTCTTGTGCGATTGCTTAAGTAATAATATTAATAATAATATTAATGATAATAACTGATTACACCTGCCCCAATGGGCAGATGTGCGACCGACAGCTCAGCCGCAACTATTGCGCGGCGCATCTGAAGGCTGTGTACGGCTGTTCAGTCCAAGGACTGGGCGGTCGCCACACACACCCCCAATTACCCCAGCTAATGCTGGCACCCATTTTACAGCTGGGTGAACTGAAGCAATGCAGACTTAAACGTCTTGCTCAAGGACACAAATTGTTCCGAGTAGGTCGACAATCGAACCCCAGAGTCCGACGCTCTAACGACTGGGCTGCAATCCTATCTGATAAACTTTACAGTACTTTACAGCAAATGTCCATGCTATTTACCTGACTCTGAGGCTGAAGTTACCAAATTTCCAGACAACTTCAAGATGGGCACTCCGCTCTACATGGTCAGCCTGGCCTTCCTCATCATCGCCAATGTGATGTCGCTGTTTCAAAACTCCAACAGAATCTTCTTCCCGTTCATCAACGCGATATTGTTGATATTTTCAAGTAAGGCGGCAATTTTTATCCAACCGAGATTTGTTTGTTTATCATTAAACTGCTTAGTCTACTGCTACTCAGATCCAATCAGGATCTCTTGAAATCAATAGCAATAGCAAACCCATGCACGCGCAGGCCTACTGCTGTCCATGGGCTGCATCTACTTCATCGGCGCAGTGGACTTCGAAGGCCTCAACGATCACCCGGAGGAGAAGTACCGGCCCGTGAGCTACGAATTCGGCTACTGCTTTAAGCTGGTCTGGCTCTCCTTCCTCCTTGAGAACCTGGCCATCGCTGTCAACGTCTACCTGTGGATGAGCTACCGCAGCGAGGACCTGAAGCATCAGCGAGAAAATATTGCCAGCTTCAAGAACATCGCCATGCAGATGGTGCCGCTGGGACGCGGCGGCCGAGGCGCCACAGCATCCTCCGTCGAGCGGGGCACTCGGGCGCCGTTCGCTGCCGCCGCTTGCACCTGCACTGGCGGAGACGTCGCCGGGGGGCCCTCAGCTCCGACCGCTGGCGATCCGGCCGCCTCCGCTATCGACCAGGAGGTCGGACCGGAGTCTAGCGAAGCGCCTCAGCCGGCGCAGCCGCAGTCGGCGCAGCAGCAGCGACTGGAGTTGGCCATGCAGCACTGGGGCTTTCTGAAGAGCCCCGCCAAGCTGAGCCGGCTTGAGCAGAAGCGGGCTGACAGCCTCGCCCGCCAGGTGATGGTGCGAGCCACCACCAGCAAGTGAACTGGGCGAGATCGGAGCTGAAAAGTCCTGGTTCATCCTTCATGCTAATTTTTCTAAAAGGTGAGAACAGACTGACAGCTACTAAAAAGCACAACGGCTCTCGGACGCAGAAAGTGTCAACCTAAAGGCATCAAACAACTACTTTGCAAGATTCTGACACTAAAGCACTGACACTAAAAGTTCCATTGGTTTACTGTTTAACCGATAAATGCTTATTATGTACTTTATGCATCGATCGCTACATAAAAGTTACTCTTAAAATAGCAATTAAGTCAATTAGGCAAATTTCTTTGGCAATGATGTCATTGAGTTGACTGTTGGCTACAACATTCGCTTTGAATGCAGCTTTTAAAAAGTGAATACAAAATTTATCGCAAAACAATCAATCCACTGTACTGCTTTGAACCTAGCATTTCACAGATTTTTTCATCAGAAATAAAAAATTATAAAAAGTCATTCTACACAGTACTTACTACTTACATAGTAGTATACAGTATACAATATATAGTATACGCTCGTAGTAGTTGTATGTTCTATGGTGTCTAACATTGTCACATACAGGGGATAGTACACTTTTAAATAAAAGCTCTTCAGTTGGACTTGGAAGCTGTGTGCACCCTGGCGCACTTATGCGACATTGTCAGACAACCGGCGAGAGGCATTACTGCCCATTTCGCCGACTCCCCTGAGCAGGCATACAAGCGCGCGGATACGTATGCAGTCATACGCACAGGCACACACTCACACAGGAGTGTACAGCGGCCCTAACTTTATTTATCGATAGGCATGTACACTTCACTGTGCCTTGGGGGTTGGCCCTCAAGGGCGTTAATTGAGGCAAGCCGAGATTCCAATTTTGCCCCAAATTAATGTGACTGCACTTGGAATCGAGCCTGGGCCGCTGGCACATCAGAGCGCCGCGCCAGACCACTACGGCCCCCCCTCAATATCTCTTTAATTAACCCTTCTTAATAATCCCCGTTTTTTCTTCAAAATTCTCATTTTGTATCCTTAAAAAATCCCTATCCTATTTGCTCTTTTTGGCGGCGTTCGAATCCTGCAGTCTTTCTGAGGCTGGGGGGGGGGAGGCTGGACACCCTTCGCCCCTCCCCTGTCCTTCCATCCACATTTTTCGATCGGGTTTTAGAAGCGCCCCGCCCTGTCACTTCTGAGGCCGGCTTCCGTTAAGCTGAACGGCTTGGCCACAGTCCGATTGGCCGGATGGGGAATACGGGGTGACAGGGAGGGGAAGCGAGAGGGATAGAGGGGGAGAGTGGGAACGCTTAAGCATATTTTGTGCTCACGATGGGGTGACGCGTGGGTGCGGCTTCACTGCATGGTCATCAGATTTCCCATATGCGCATTGCTGCTGGGCTTGGCTTTAAAATTTAATTCATTTGTCAGAGGTTCAATCGGAGGGGGCAAACCCGGTGATGATGGACCAGCAGCAGCTGCTTCTACGCATCATCCTGCCAGCCTGCGGTGGCGCTGTTGGGCTCGCTGCTCTGCTGTTTGCCATCGGACTGCTGTGCCACCGGCTGGCCAGATGCTGCAGCTGCTGCTCCACAGGTGACAAGTCCTTGGAGGAGATTTCGCACAGGTGAGCGCTGCCTATATTACCTGCTGATGGTGACAGGGGCCCTTTAGTCTATCAGTCTAGTGGTTAGAGCGTCGGACTCACGACTTGAAAGTCGGGAGTTCGATTCCTGATCCTACTCGTAACAATTTGTGTCCTTGAGCAAGACACTTTACCCTCTCTGCATTGCTTCAGTTCTCGCCAGCTGTAAAATGGGTGCCAGCTTTAGCTGGGGTATTTCAGGGTGTGTGGCGACCCCCCAGTCCTTGGACTGAACAGCCGTACGCAGCCTTCAGATGCGCCGCGCAAATAGCTGCGGCTGAGCTGTCGGTTGCACATCGGGCCAATATTATTATGATTACTATCAGGCAAGTGGCGAGGACAGTCTACCCGAAGACAGTGACATCCACAGGCACTCATTCACGCAGGGGTGTACAGCGGCCCTGACTTTCTCAACGTCAGGCAGTGTGTACACAGCCTGCTGCACCTGGGTTGATACTCAGACGGAGTTCGGAGCAAGAATTCAGGGGGGGGCATTGACACCAAATTAGAAGTGAGTCCCTGCTGTAGTGAATGACAGACAGACAGACAGCAGGCTACCAGATAATAATTAGTAATTGCAAATAAACTGACAGAGTAGTGGCGCAGCTCAAAGGTGAGTTAGCGCTCCCGCAGATGCGAGCGGAAGAGAGATAGAGAGAGAGAGAGACCGTGAACAGTAAAAATCTACAATTGAGAAATCGGCCCCAATTATGAGTGCTACCCGACCCCCCCCCCCGCAAGCGCGGCCCTTCATCCGCTCTGCTCTTACCTCTCATCCTCATGTCCTCTCTCAATGATGAGGTGAGCAGCAGAGCCATCGCGCCTAGCTAGCTGTATTCATAAATAATAATTACAGACATTGCAAAATTTGCAAATTTAATTGCTTCGCTTTTAATAGTTTGTTTTAATTATATATATTTGTATGGTAGCTTGCCTTTAAATTCAATCTAATTTAGCGACGCTTTGTTAATAACTAAATACTTATAACTATTAACTAAGAAATATAAATAGACTCTGAAATGACATTCAGACACAATGACATTCAGACACAATGACATTCAGACACAATGACATTCAGACACAATGACATTCAGACACAATGACATTCAGACACAATGAATGACATTGAGACACAATGACATTCAGACACACTAACATTGAGACACAATGACATTGAGACACACTAACATTGAGACACAATGACATTGAGACACACTGAATGACATTGAGACACACTGAATGACATTGAGACACACTAACATTGAGACACAATGACATTCAGACACACTAACATTGAGACACAATGACATTGAGACACACTGAATGACATTGAGACACAATGACATTGAGACACACTGAATGACATTGAGACACAATGACATTAAGACACACTAACATTGAGACACAATGACATTCAGACACACTAACATTGAGACACAATGACATTGAGACACAATGACATTAAGACACACTAACATTGCGATACAATGATTGAGACACAATAACATTGAGATACAATGACATTGAGACACAATAACATTGAGATACAATGACATTGAGACACACTGAATGACATTGAGACACAATGACGTTGAGACACACTGAATGACATTGAGACACACTAACATTAAGATACAATGAAATTGAGACACAATGACATTAAGGCACAATAGCATTGAGACACAATGACATTGAGACAAAATGACATTAAGACACAATGACATTGAGACACGCTGAGGCTCATTTAAACTCAACCCCCCCCAACTGCAGGCGGCGGCCTCAGCAGGTGATATCGCACGAGGTGCGCAGCCTGCCAGACGTTGATCCGCTGCACCTGTTTGCGCCAAACGAACGGCAGCCAGTCTGCATCTATCGAAGCGGCGAGCAGCCGGACATTGGCGCCATCTTCACGGTGGAGACCAGCAGACTGCGAAGTAGCTGTTGTGAGACCCCTTTGCCTTTCTGACTGCATTGCATTCTGTAATGTTATGGGTTCTGGCTAAATAGACTGTTCTGTTCTGTTCTGTTCTGTTCTGTTCTGTTCTGTTCTGTTCTGTTCTGTTCTGTTCTGTTCTGTTCTGTTCTGTTCTGTTCTGTTATGTTCTGTTCTGTTCCATTCTGTTCTGTTCTGTTCTGTTCTGTTCTGTTCTGTTCTGTTCTGTTCTGTTCTGTTCTGTTCTGTCCTGTCGCTCACTCCAGCCTCTCCAGCGTCAGATGGGGTGAGCCATCTAGCTCACGCTCGGCAGATTCCGAGCACTGTTCATGATTAGCCGCTTGGATATCGATCGGCACAGCTCAATTTGTGTCCCAACCCTTGAATCTGAGGCGCAGTTTCTCATCATATTTATTTATTGATCGGATCTTCTTAGCCAGTCTAAAAAGTGCAAAATGGCCGAATACGAACTAGAAATTAATTTTTGCCACTCCACTCGGTTAATTTGAACCACTGCAGCCGCCAAAATCGAGAGATCTACTCGACAGAAGGGCTCCAGCAGCAGTGAGTCAGCATTTAATAACTGATTTTGCTTTTTGCTTTTGAGCATTCTGGTTTCGAATTAGAGTTTGCTTTGATATTCTCATCAGTAATTTGCATCAAGCAGTTTGCACCTGAACCAATGTAGTTTGCACCTGAAGCAATGTAGTTTGCACCTGAAGCAATATAGTTTGCACCTGAAGCAATATAGTTTGCACCTGAAGCAATATAGCTTACACCTGAAGCAATATAGTTTACACCTGAAGCAATATAGTTTACACCTGAAGCAATATAGTTTACACCTGAAGCAATATAGTTTACACCTGAAGCAATATAGTTTACACCTGAAGCAATATAGTTTACACCTGAAGCAATATAGTTTACACCTGAAGCAATATATAGTTTGCACCTGAAGCAATATAGTTTACACCTGAAGCAATATAGTTTACACCTGAAGCAATATAGCTTACACCTGAAGCAATATAGCCTACACCTGAAGCAATATAGCTTACACCTGAAGCAATATAGCTTACACCTGAAGCAATATAGCTTACACCTGAAGCAATATAGCCTACACCTGAAGCAATATAGCTTACACCTGAAGCAATATAGCTTACACCTGAAGCAATATGAAGCAATATAGCTTACACCTGAAGCAATATAGCTTACACCCTCCGAAATTTTGATTTACAATACACAAAAAAGATTAACATATTTTTCAGCCCAACAAATCAAGCTCGAATTCGAGATCGAATCCACAGTGGAAAAGAAGCATCAGAAAAAGGTTTGGCGTAGCTCGTAAAACTTTTTGAATAAGACAGTTTTTGAATAGCACAGAAAATTCTCGAATTTATTAATTTCCAGGTGAATTTGCCCAAGTTGTGGCGCCAGTGGAAGACGCGACAGCCGTCCACCGAAGAGAATATCTACATCCACGATCCGCCAGGTACAGACAAACTACTTGTATGAGTAGAAATGCTATAATTTTAATGCTACGATTGGTAGCTACCACCATTATATGGTAACGCATCAATGCCAGACAGCTTCGTGCATTAAATTGCCGAAAAAGAAAGGGCATGTCAACTTAAGCTAATAAAGTGGAGTACCTAATTATGCCCTTGGTTGTTATCCCCTATCCCAAGTCCAATTTTTGTCACTTTTTTGCCAAACCCAGCTTCCTGGTGTCACTTTGAACAGAATGACGTATAATTTGTGTACATTGGTTACTCGGGCTTCACTTTATGAGCTTAAGTTGACATGCCCTTTCATTAATAGTCCATGACTCCGTGAAAAACACCCACCCCAAAAACACCCACCCCAAAAACACCCACCCCAAAAACACCCACCCCAAAAACACCCACCCCAAAAACACCCACCCCAAAAACACCCACCCCAAAAACACCCACCCCAAAACACCCACCCCAAAACACCCACCCCAAAAACACCCACCCCAAAAACACCCACCCAAAAACACCCACCCCAAAACACCCACCCCAAAAACACCCACCCCAAAAACACCCACCCCAAAAACGCTCACCGCAAAAACCAACCCAAAAACATTCACTCGCATCTAAAATGTTTCAGGCCACGCATGCGGCCTGCCCTGCTGCAGCTTGGACTCGACCACCGCTGCCGAAATTCGTCGCTTCCTGGCTGCGGAGACAGCGGCCTTACATGCAGCCGGAGGCGTTCACCGTTCGGCAGCAGATGTCGGCGCGTTTTATCTCCCAGTGACGCATGGGCACCAGCGCTCCACCGGCGCTGTCGCCGACGGCGCCGCAACGAAGCAGCGCGGCAAGGTAACTCGGCGCGTTAATTACGTCGACTCCGTGCGCGTTGTTCAGTCGGTCGGAAACGGCGCCGGCGCCGCCACCAGCGTCGGCGTCATCGATGAAGCTCAGCCGTACAATTCGCGGATCGCCTTTCAGCCCAGGCAGAAGCGAATCTTCGGCCCGGCCACCGCGTCCGAAACTGAGCCCGGCACCCTGCTGTTTTCCAGGCCTAACCTTGCAGGTAACTTTGATGCCTCCCCTAGCAACCATGACAGCTTCCCTAGCAACCATGACAGCCTCCTCTAACAACCATCACAACCTCTCCTAGCAACCACCCCAGCTTCCCCTAGCAACCAACTCAGTTTCCCTAGCAACCGTCACGGGCTATCCTACTAACCAACAACAGTCTACCCTAGCAACAACCTTAGCTTCCCCTAGCAACCACTTTAGCTTCCCTAGCAACCACCTCTGTTACCCGTAGCAATCACCGCAGCCTCCTCTAGCAACCGTCGCAGGGCTATCCTAGTAACCAACGCAGCCTACCCTAGCAACAAACTTAGCTTACCCTAGCTAGCAACGTCGGCAACTTCTATTAGCAACCATCGCAGCTTTTCTAGAAGCCACATCACCCGCAACGCTGCGCAGGCCTGCGTCAGTTCGCAACGCCGGCTGACCCAGCGGAGGCCTTGATCGACCAGCTCCGAGTTCGTCAGGCCATCTGTGGGGTCGGAATGTCAACCCGGCCCGACGTCGTCGGCGGCATCGGGAACAACGACGACGACAGTCTGGACGTACCGTTGCACTGGTTCGACCCGCCACAGCCCGCCGCTGCAACCGCCATGGCCTCCTCCCGCTACCGGCGGAAGCGCGGCTCCTGGGTGCTGGGCTGCGACGAGCCCTCAGGCCACTACAGCGAGGCCGAATTTCACGACTGCTGCGAGACTCCGCAGTGGCTCAAGCACACGTCGGTGCGGCTTCGACAACTGGAGGCAGCGGCGGCGGCCAAGGGTTCGCCGACGAGTTCCTTCGAGCCCGAGGAGGTCGAGTTCGACTGCCCGCCGGAGATTCTGAACTCGCTGTACAGATCCGCCGGTTCCGGGGTGGTCCGACTTCGATCCCACGCAGACTGCGACTCCGATGTGGACGCGCTTTCGCTAAGTTGCTATGACAACCCGGTTTGCGACGAGTCTGCTGAGCCGCCACTACCTGCAACTCTCATTCTGTAGACTATCGGAGCAATTACATCCTTCAATCCCTCACTCACCCACCCCACTCTCCGTCCCTTTCAGACCCTCACTCACCCACCCCACTCCTTGCCTCGCGCAGACCCTTACTCACCCACCCCACTCTCCGCCTCTCGCAGACCCTCACTCACCCACCCCACTCTCCGCTTCTCGCAGACCCTTACTCACCCACCCCACTCCTCGCCTCTCGCAGACCCTTACTCACCCACCCCACTCCTCGCCTCTCGCAGACCCTCACTCACCCACCCCACTCTCCGTCCCTTTCAGACCCTCACTAACCATGCTATATTTATCGGATTTACTTGACACAAAAGCACAATTTCGTTTTTTTTGTTACTCGCTGAGCACCAAGAAGCTAAGTTGCGCCCTCAAGAACGGCAGATAACAAATATTTTTATCCAATTACTGGAGAAATATTATCATAAAAAATCCTTGCTGAATGCTTGAACAATGGCGCAATTGCATTGCCTGTTATCACACACAGGATGCAGATACATCAGCGGCAATCAATTATCCGTAGGTCAGTCGGCAGGAGCCGCAATCTACTGCGGGAAAAGAATCGGGAAAGCAAGAAGATTAAGATCAGTAGCCGGCTGCCAGAAAAGAACCATGCAGAATAGAATTGATTCAACCCGATCCTCTCATCGAATGGTTTGTTTGTTAGCGTAATTTCTCCCTACAAAATGCTAGCAAGAAAGATGGTAAGCGCCGAAGCAAGCCTGCCTATAGCATTTTTGTTTTACTACCAACACAGGGAACTGGTTTGCTATTTTCGCTTTAAAAATCAGCAGAAAAAAATAGGAAGGAATGCCGGTTGTTAACCGTTCAAGACGACGTTTTTTGTTAGAAATTTTTTTCTTCCGAGATTCCGACTGTTTGTTCGGCGGCGGCAGCTGGGTCTGACAGTCACGCAACCGCGGGGTGCACTTTGCCAATGGAATTATTGGCTTAGCGGGTTTAAGATGTAGGGTAACAGCGGAACTGGGGGGTGGGGGTGAATGGGCGGATCCTCTCGTGGAATTTTAGCCTTGGGGTCGAAAATTATTTGGTGCCCGTCTGTCCCAGTCTCAGAGATCTGGCCAACAACATTTTGCACTCTGCGGTTTGAACTGTCTGAATCTGTGCAGCCGGAGGGGCCGCTCTGGGATCCGAACTGGGGGTTTGGGGTGTTTTAGTAATAATGCTATTCTACTCCTGTACCTAAATTGGTTTGCAATCACAACTAGATATTTAGAAGGGCTATAGATTTTTTTCAGAGTGGGACTCCAATGGGATCAGAGTGGGACTCCAATGGGATCAGAGTGGGACTCCAATGGGATCAGAGTGGGACTCCAATGGGATCAGGATCAGAGTGGGACTCCAATTGGATCAGCTGGTGGGACTCCAATCGGATCAGAGTGGGACTCCAATCGGATCAGAGTGGGACTCCAACGGGATCAGAGTGGGACTCCAATGGGATCAGGATCAGAGTGGGACTCCAATGGGATCAGGATCAGAGTGGGACTCCAATGGGGGGTCAGAGTGGGACTCCGATGGGACCAGAGTGGGACCCCAATGGGATCAGAGTGGGACTCCGATGGGGGTCAGAGTGGGACTCCGATGGGGGTCAGAGTGGGACTCCAATGGGATCAGGATCAGAGTGAGACTCCAATGAAGGTTCAAAGTGGGACTCCGATGGGATCAGAGTGGGACCCAAATGGGATCAGAGTGGGACTCCGATGGGGGTCAGAGTGGGATTCCAATTGGATCAGCTGGTGGGACTCCAATGGGATCAGAGTGGGACTCCAATGGGGGTCAGAGTGGGATTCCAATTGGATCAGCTGGTGGGACTCCAATGGGATCAGAGTGGGACTCCAATGGGGTCAGAGTGGGACTCCAATGGGATCAGAGTGGGACTCCAATGGGGTCAGAGTGGGACTCCAATGGGGTCAGAGTGGGACTCCGAAGGGATCAGAGTGGGACTCCAATGGGGTCAGAGTGGGACTCCAATGGGGTCAGAGTGGGACTCCAATGGGGTCAGAGTGGGACTCCAATGGGATCAGAGTGGGACTCCAATGGGGGGGGGGGTCAGAGTGGGACATAGGTAAATCACAGCATTGATACACGGGCCATAAAGAACCAATGCATAAAATAGTGAGCAGGATAGCAGCAAAGTTAATAAATGACTCCAGCCAATAGGAAACCGCGTGATATTTAAGAACGTTTTACATTGGTGATTCTCAACTTGATCAGCTTGATAGCTGAATTATCCACTTGACTGAGCAAAGCAGTGCGGTATATCAGCTGTCAAAATCGACCACCCCTGAGTCCCGTCCCAGCAGCAGTCGCTAGTCCGGCCTCGTCTACTGAGCAGGTGCTGGAAGGGCTGCCGCCGCCGCACCAGTAGGACAGACTTCTCAAGTAGCGACCTCCTGGAGCCTTCGGTCGCTGCTGCAGCTGCTGATGCGGCGGCGGTGGCGGCGGCGGTGGCGGTGTTGGTGGTGGCAGAAATGGCGAAGGAGGCCAAATGGAGGCGGCCTCTGCTGCTCCACAAGGAAACGTGGCCGAACGGGTGACCCAGTGCTGACCCAAAGGGTTGGTTTGAGCTGCTGCTGGGTAACATGGCTGCTCTAGGTTCTGGTAATGCTGCTGTTTCTGCTGCTGCTGTTGCTGTTGCTGCTGCTGCGTCTTTTGGTAGCCATTGGTCGATTTGGCAGAGCCATCGATACTGCTGGAGCACAGCCTTGAATGAGATTCGAATTCGTGAGATTTATTTTCTAGAACGTGGACACTAACGTGGACACTAACGTGGACACTAACGTGGACACTAACGTGGACACTAACGTGGACACTAACGTGGACACTAACGTGGACACTAACGTGGACACTAACGTGGACACTAACGTGGACACTAACGTGGACACTAACGTGGACACTAACGTGGACACTAACGTGGACACTAACGTGGACACTAACGTGGACACTAACGTGGACACTAACGTGGACACTAACGTGGACACTAACGTGGACACTAACGTGGACACTAACGTGGACACTAACGTGGACACTAACGTGGACACTAACGTGGACACTAACGTGGACACTAACGTGGACACTAACGTGGACACTAACGTGGACACTAACGTGGACACTAACGTGGACACTAACGTGGACACTAACGTGGACACTAACGTGGACACTAACGTGGACACTAACGTGGACACTAACGTGGACACTAACGTGGACACTAACGTGGACACTAACGTGGACACTAACGTGGACACTAACGTGGACACTAACGTGGACACTAACGTGGACACTAACGTGGACACTAACGTGGACACTAACGTGGACACTAACGTGGACACTAACGTGGACACTAACGTGGACACTAACGTGGACACCAGCTGCCCGTGGTCGCCAGGGGTTCGAGGAATGGGCGGCAACGCCTCCCCGCTGTATGCCCGGAACCCCCTGCTGATTCAAGTAAGTGAAAAAATGGATAATCAGAAAGACTTGGCACCTGACGGCTGACTGCCGCTGCTGCCGTTGCTGATGCGGCCACTGAGCCATCCACAGCGAGTCCTCAGCCGCTGCTTCATCCGCTCTGCCAGCCGTAGTTCGCTGCCACTCGAGCAGCAGACGGAAGCAGCAACAGCCACCTCCTCCACTGTCGCCGTCGGAGTCAACTCGCCAGCGCAGTCGGCGCCGCAACGGTGCCAGAGCCCGCAACAGGCGCAACAGCAGCGGCGGCAGCAGCGACGCTAAACGGCGCTGACGGCGTCGGCGTCGGCGTCGCTCGCGGCGCAGCCGATGGGCACGAAGCAGAAGGCGACGCCAGCTGCCGGGTACCGACGGTGCAACCATGATCGGGCGTGTTTGGCTTTCCTTTAGTCTGACTGACAATGCCTTCCCCTGCTGGAAGCCGCTTCTTTTGGGCAGATCGAGAATCAGGGGTCATCCGGGTCATTGGGTCTCACTGATTGGCCAGGGCTAAGTCTCTCTCCAGAGGGATTATTCTGGACCGAATTAGTCTATGGCAAGGCCCTATTAAATGCCATATAAAAGGAAACTCTTCAAAAAATCGGTTTGGAGGAAGAGTACTTGTTGTGCCACCTGTCCTTATATTTAAAAAAACAAAACAATCAGACAAACACACAAAAACATTTTTGCCTCATTTGAAGTTCGAAAGCTCAGAAGGTACGTTATTAATGAGCAAATTTAGTGCAAGAAAACTTTTTAAAAATATCTGAATTTCTTTCCAAAAGTTTGACAGACAGACTTGACAGAAAGTTTAAAGTTCCCGAGTGCGAGTGCAGCCTCCTTATATTTTTCGCTTTCACTGCGATTAACATTTTCAAATTCTGCCAACAAAATTCTTTTGCGTACTACTATCGACTTATTTCAACAGTAGTTTGTAAGCGGTAATTTTTTATAAATTTATCTTGAAAACTTGTAACTTCTGTATGAGAATTAAGAGACTGTTTTAAATAATTTTGGAATACATAATTCCCTTTTTTCACTTACTTTACTTACTTACTTACTTTCTTACTTACTTCTTACTTACTTACTTACTTACTTACTTACTTACTTACTTACTTACTTACTTACTTACTTACTTCTTACTTACTTACTTACTTACTTACTTACTTACTTACTTACTTACTTACTTACTTACTTACTTACTTACTTACTTACTTACTTACTTACTTACTTACTTACTTACTTACTTACTTACTTACTTACTTACTTACTTACTTACTTACTTACTTACTTACTTACTTACTTACTTACTTACTTACTTACTTACTTACTTACTTACTTACTTACTTACTTACTTACTTACTTACTTACTTACTTACTTACTTACTTACTTACTTACTAACTCGTGGCGCGAGAATCGGACGCGTTTTCAGCTGAGCTGCTTTGGAATTCAGAAATGAAAACAGCAATAGTTGATGTTTGTGAAGTCAGTATTGAAGCATACCAGTGCTAGCACAATTTTTAAATGATCAAGAAGCCAGAAGTGGAATATAAGCTCGTAATTGAAGTTTTCCTGCCTCAAAAGCTGAAAATGTTTATCCCATTTTCATTTGCATATGCATTTTATTGCCAAACTCAACAAAAAAGAAATATCTTGCTAAAATTTACTATATGAAGAAGTCCTTAACCAATTTGAAAAATTATTTTAATCAGCATGCAGTGCATAATGCTGGCAATAAATACTAAATACGAATTAATATCGAGTCCTTTAAATCACCTTATAAATGCTGTTTGGTCGGCAATTACTACTATCAGCGCCGATTATCCCGAGTCGTCAAAGCAACAATTATTTCCAAATCGGAATTGAGGAAAAATTGATTTTAAGAGTAAAGATTGGCAACAGCCGTAATTATAAGTGTGATTAAGCTATGCCCCTGGAGTAAGTCCCCTGGAGCAGGTGGCGACACCGCTCTGTCTCTCTCTCTTTGATCTATGTGGGAGCCCCAGAAACCCATTCGGGAAGAATTGCGCAGTCAGAACAGAGTAAATTCTCCCAAATAGCTTTCCTGTGATGATTAACCTGCCCCGTAATTGGCCAATTGGTCCGCCCGCCAGCCGCGCCTCCACTCGCACCAAAGTCTATATAGGCGATCGATGCTCCATCGATGTAGTTCTCGAACTCAACTCGCCAGAATCCAAATCCGCCTATCGATACGATACTGCACTAAAGCTCAAGACCAATATCTGGACAATGCCGAACTCGAGCAAGACCTTCCTGCTGCTACTGCTGGTTGTCGCTTTCGTTGCCGCCGCCGATTCGGCCGTGGATTCGAGCCGCTGCCACTGGGGCATCGGCTGGCAGGCGCCGTGCAAGCGCAACTCCGATTGCTGCGGCGGGAACGTCTGCTTCTGGAGGCGCGGCAGCCCCACCGGCTATTGCTGCTGCAGCCTGCCGAACAGCGCCGGGATGCTGTACCCGCGACCGCCAAAGCCGCAGCCAGAAGTCCCTCAGGGCTTCTAGGAAGACGCTGAAAGCTGCCTGTTAATCGAGCCGACGATATTCCTGACTTGCACCGACCTAACAAAGTCCCACATGAACTTTTTTCCCGGAAAATTATCATTACGCTCGTAAAAAATGGCGTCAACTTTGTGTCAACTAAAATTGAAATAAAACCGGAAATTCAAAGTAAAATTAAAATATAAGCGCGGGATATGCCTCCAGCCCCGGCTCCCCACTCTTAAAATTTAAAACAGCATTTATTGGGCGGTGTTGGTTGCAGTTCTTGCTTCTTTTCTCCTGTTCAAATGAACATCTTTGAAAGAGGCGAATTACCAAGCAGCGATTCGTGATTACATATTACATATACATATTGTTTAGTAGCTAGTATGTACCATTCTATTTATACTGTACATGCAGTGGCGCGTAGCTAACGTCAAACAATCATTGGTGCTGGCGCCCCTTGGTGCTAAAGCCCCTTGGTGCTAAAGCCCCTTGGTGCTAAAGCCCCTTGGTGCTAAAGCCCCTTGGTGCTAAAGCCCCTTGGTGCTAAAGCCCCTTGGTGCTAAAGCCCCTTGGTGCTAAAGCCCCTTGGTGCTAAAGCCCCTTGGTGCTAAAGCCCCTTGGTGCTAAAGCCCCTTGGTGCTAAAGCCCCTTGGTGCTAAAGCCCCTTGGTGCTAAAGCCCCTTGGTGCTAAAGCCCCTTGGTGCTAAAGCCCTTGGTGCTAAAGCCCCTTGGTGCTAAAGCCCCTTGGTGCTAAAGCCCCTTGGTGCTAAAGCCCCTTGGTGCTAAAGCCCCTTGGTGCTAAAGCCCCTTGGTGCTAAAGCCCCTTGGTGCTAAAGCCCCTTGGTGCTAAAGCCCCTTGGTGCTAAAGCCCCTTGGTGCTAAAGCCCCTTGGTGCTGGAAATCGATACTGTCACCCGTGACAATCAACTTGTGGAGCATTTTGAGTGTGCAACGAAATGCTGTGAAACTATATGCAATACTTGCTTGAACAAATTATTATTGTGTCAGGGTGAAAGTAAGTGTATGTTATACAATGGGATGTTAATAATACCGTATCCAGGACACACACGCACACTGCCACACAAGAGCTGATGGCGGACATCTCGCTCTGGAAAGCACCGGAATGCAGCGATGGGAGTAGCACCACACAGCTTCTCCCTTGGTGAGGATGCAGCCACTCTAAAACACGATTGAGCATGTCTCATAGATGATGATCAATCTCAAACAAGATTGAGCATGTCTCATAGATGACGATCAATCTCAAATAGGATTGAGCATGTCTCATAGATGACGATCAATCTCAAACAGGATTGAGCTTGTCTCACAGATTACGATCAATCTCAAACAGGATTGAGCATGTCTCACAGATGACAATCAATCTCAAACAGGTGACCTCGGGTTGCTTTTGGCCGCTTCTCCCTTGCCCCCCGGGGAGGGGGGCAACTGAGGAAGTCGTTACTGCCTTCGAAGGGTCTCACAGAGTGTGGAGTTCTTCATGCTGTTGCACTCGTATGCAGTTTGTGTAGCAGTTTTTTATTCTATGCTGCACGTTAAAGTACAAGTACGAGTATATTTTTAGATTAAATATAATTAAAACTTAGGAAATTAGCCTAGAGCACAATTTCCGTTGCTAAGCAGAATATCTGCGCAACATTGAATGAAAAGGCGTTTGTAATTTAACTGTTAGAGACTATTATACTGATTTTGTAGCGATTGAAATTATTTCATAAATCTTGCATTAGCTTATAGCTACATGTGTAATGAATTAGGAAGATAATTAAGTTGAAAAGCCATTTTTAATTTAAGATTTTAACTGCTATAGCAAACTTGCAGCTCAGAAAAAAACATTTAAGTTCAACTGCAATTATAGCCGCAAGTGTCAGCCAATTATAATCGTCCAATTAATATCCAAAATTACTTGAGACGTAGACTCTCGCTTCCCCGCTGATTGTCGTGATTGTCGGAAAAACAAGTCCGCAAATTTTAAAGCGATGTTCTTCTTTGTTGTCGGGCGCACCTGGTCCCGGCAGTTAAAATATTCTGGAGGCTTAATTCGTGGTAAATTGCATCTGGCTGTTTTCATTGCAATAAACTAGTTCAATCAAATGCGTAAGAGCGCTTGCGATTAACGTTTTTTTCGGAAGAAGCAAACTACCGCTACCCAATTTCTGCCGTCAGCTTACGCGTGTTGAAGCGAAGATGAAACTCGCGACGGCCCGCGCAATTGCTGGGAATATCTATGGTAAAAACCTTGCTTGGTTCAATGCTTTCAGCTGCAGTACGATTTCACGAGTCCCGCTGAGAATGTCTATGGTAAAAACAAGGTCGGCCACTGTAGTATTACAGCTAGCTAGGACGTAGTAAAACTCAAAGATCGTGTGATTTTTAAGGAGACGAATTTCCTGAAAAAATACACTGCTGAGAGAGGAAAAATCTTTTTTCATCGCAAAATCAATGGTTGCATTTGATCTGGGGCAGCGATCAGATAGCCATTCGATTAATTTAAAAATACACAACATTTTACTCTGTTGCATTTTATATATTAGTGTAATGAAAGTTTCATTTTCACAGTGATTTCACAGTGAAAGTTGTTACTATACCAAGTAAAATTTTTGTTTTGTTGCTTCTTGAATCAAGTATTTGTTTAAAAAAGTTGCATGCAGTTACTCTTAAGCCATTGTTGAAGGTATAATTTTATTTAAATGCATATTAGTAATAATTAAGTGTAGAAAATGTTTACCAATATCGTTTTTCATGTTGGTTGTTGACCTAGTCTTTAGAATGCGAATAATTTTTACGACAAAGTCTAGCTTAAGGCTAGGACTACCTGCATGCAAAAATTATATTCCTCCTTCCTCCTTTTAAACTGCAGTATATGGTCCAAGGACCACTGTATATACAGTGTATACGTGGTCCTTGAATTGGGGGAAAACCACTTAGTTCAATGCTGTCAGTTGGTTCATGGCCCACTGCAGAGAATGTCTCTGGTAAAGACTTACTTAGTTCAGTGCTATATTTATTTTGTTCAATATCGGTGCAGAAATAAAAACCCTATTAGGGATTAGTATATGAGTCTATATTCGTTAGCCGTTATACATCTTAGGGCCTTTTCATATTGCTTGTTCTGGTTCCAGAACCAGAACCAATTTGTGAAGTATAACTCTTTGTCTCCATAACTAGAGGGAGATACGTGCTATAAAGTTTTTATTATTGAATGACAATCGCCAAAAAGAAAGTGAAAAATTGTGCAAAGTGAAGTTGTTAGGGCAGTCAAACATTCAACAGAATTAAATTGTTATACTGCTGTTTTTCTTGGAAGATCGGAACCGATTTTGATTCTGGAATTGGTAATATGAGCCTCTTATTAGTATCCAACTAAACGCTATATATAACACCGTACCCCATATAACACCACACGTGAATCCAGGATCCATGACAGAGCCGCGTCTCTTAAATTGCTTGTTTTATTTAAAAAAATTAAAAAAATTGACGTTCTAGCAGTTTAAAGAACTTAAGAATCAATATTAATACATACTTTTCTTTTAGAGCTTGTTAAAATCGACGTTAATTTTAAATGTCCTTGGTTAATTATTTTTTCTCATTGTTTGACGAGTTTTGTACCTTTACAAAGTAAAAAGTAAACATGACGAGACGAGAGTGAGTACAGTAAGCCATAACTGTGTCATCGAAATGAGCAATTCATTGCTTTTTAGTAGCAGTATAATTATTTTTATGCTGGTTTTTTTGTGCGCAGAGTGTGCTTAAGTTTGAAATCGCACACTGAAATAGAAAAATTAGGTGCGGTCTCACAACTTATTTTTCCTTTTAAGCCTTATTTGCATTCGATCTAAAAAACGAGACAATAGGTCAAGGCATTCTTTGGACACAAGAAAAGATGTGTAGACGTGTCTATATTCCCAGTTTTCTGAAGTAAGAGAAATTGCACTCTGAGTCTTAAAATCGCAGCCTGAAATTAGGTTTGGGTAGGTCTACAGGGTGCGATGTTGCACCGTGTCTCTCGCAAAAAAAAACTGTCATTTAATGTGTATAATGTATTTCATGATAATAAATAGGCTCAAGCCTTGTTATTATCACTAGGCCTACTAGGCCTACTCCAGGATGGAATTCTTGTATTTCTTAAGTCAAACGGAATTAGGCGATTTTTTTATGGCGCGCAAAATATTTTTTATTGGTCGCATTTTTTATTTTGGTACTTAGCACGTCGCAAAATGGTAAAACAATAAGACAATAACGAAAAATGCATTCTAAGAAAATGTATAAATTTGAATTTTTGTCCAAATACATAATAAAATAAAGCAAAAAAAGCTTAAAATAAAGCAGTTTACTGCTAGTTTGTAAGGAATAAACAAATTTAATGCTTGTTCCTACAATTCGTACAACAGAAACTAAAGTGTCTGTAGAAGTGTTTGAATAAGTGTCGGCGAATGTTTCATAGACATATGTACTTTTCATAGAATTTTTCCAATTTTTACTTTTGTGCCTTACTTAGGCCTAGTTTTTAGTTTTTATTCTTTTTTTCTTCGTGATCTTAACTAGTAGGATTATCTTTTGCAAAATCCAATATTTCAAGGGCACTTTTGCATATATTAGGAATTAGCTATTTTGTCTGAAATTCTGCGATGCATTTTTTCCGGATTTTTTAATGCAAAATTGCATTTTTTCGCGCAATCGCATAACGTGTTGTGATTTTTCTGCAAGAATTCCATCCAGGGGCCTACTCCACCTGTCCACCATTATCTGTTATAGTACTGTCAAATTGACAGTTTTCTGAACAATAATTTTTTAGCATAGGCCTAGACTATTGACATTTTTTGCTATTTATTAGTTTGCAATTGCAGTATTTTGTAAAAATTAAAATTTTTGATATATTGAATAAAACCCTTGGGTTTAGTAATGCAAAGCCAAAGGCGCATGTCCAAGGTGGCCACATCTGGCTAGGCCTAAGGTCTATTCTAGCTCCTAGGATGTAGAAAGGAGTGAGAAAACTATTGAATTTTAATTCCTAGGAGCCTAAATGATTAATTTGACTAGGAACTCCAATAAGATTTGAAAAATTTAGTTTATGTTGATTTTTTTTCTATCAGATAGATCTAGTTTGAATGAATAAAATGATACTTCATTTATAAAAATTGATAAAGGGATAAAAAAGTTATTACCTTTTTATGTCCTTTTTTGTCTATTTTTGTAATGCATCTTTCCCATAAGGCCCTGTGATCAATTGTGACCAGAAGGTAAAAATATCAGAGAAAAGTGTTTGTAACTTTTGATTGGCTTGATGGATATTCAAAATTTAAAGTGTAACTTTTAGTTTTACCTTTTATCTAAGAGAATAGGCAGAATGCCTTGACAGACAGAACATCTAGAAAAAGACAGGCAAAATGCCTTGCCAGACAGAACATCTAGAAAAAGACAGGCAAAATGCCTTGGCAGACAAAATGTCTAGGAGAGGATAGGCAAAATGCCTAGGATTGGACAGCACATCCTAGGGGAAAAAAGACAGCAATGTGCCCTTATTGAACAGCACCTTCTGGCTATTAAAAGGCAAAATGCCTTTAAAGAAAGAAAGCTGACTCAATGGCTTTTTTAGAACTAATATTCAATAGGCATATAAGCATGATAATGAAGCTCAAAGCAGAGGCAAGTTGCTTCTCTACTGTGTATTTTGCTTGTTTTATACTACAAATATCAAATTTTAAACAAATATTAGGCAAGAATTTATTCTACATAATGATAGAATAATAAAATATATTTTAAAGCATATCCAGGTGAATGATTTTATTAGAAAAATAGGGAAATTTTGTGAATAGAAAAAGTTCATAATTTGCACAGTATAGCAATATATGATTGTGCATAGAATAAGCAAGGTGTCTATAATAAGGCAAATTGAATAACTAATAACTAAAAAACACTGCTACTTTACCTTGTGGCCACATTTGTTTGTGGCCACCTTGTTCTGTTACCAGTAATGCTAGGTCTAATGATAGTATGCCTAAAAACTCTAGGCAGTCAAGTGAGATTTTTAAAGTTAGGCCTAATTTTTAGTATTTATTTTTATTTCATTTTATAAATCTCATTTGCATGAGTAAAAATACACCTTTATAGAAAAAATGGTCAAGTAATATAAAAATTATAAATCTTTTTGTATCTAAAAATTGATGATTCATTTTTTTCATAATATACTTGTATTTTGCTTAGGCCTATTGAAACTTGATTTTTTATAAATGTTTTTTAACATAACTTTTTTTTAACTAATTTCTATTCTCAATATGAATTTTTTTGCTTTTTTATTCTTTATCAATTGATAAAAAATTGAAATTCTTTTGTTATAAAATCACATAGCACTATTTGGATAACAGTTGTTTTGGTGACAAGATATTTTGGTGACAGTTATTTCAGTGACAAGCAAAGGTCAATTCGGTAATGAGAAAAAGACCTATTCAGTGAAAACCATTGTGGTTACAAATAGTAAATTATCTAGCCAATTATAACTGATATGAAACTTTAATTTTAGATGTTTTCTGAAATGAGAAAGTATTTTTTCATTTAATTTTGTTTATTTACTATTACAAAAATATGATCTTTTGAACTTGTATGTTTTCCAAAGCCAGTGTGCTCTTGTCACAGTCAGTATTTTGTTATAAGGATCCTCTATATGTTTATGGCTTGTGTCTGAATATTCTAGGAAAATTCAAAATGATCTGCACAAAAAGAAAACACAATAATTAGATATTTTCAAATATATAAGAAACATAAATCTTAACAAAAAACTACAAACTGATGAACTGATATCTATGAAGTGCCTCCTGTCACTAAAATGACTAAAGTCACCGAATCTTCCATTTTTTACAAAAGGTTAACAATGTCTGCCACAGAAGAAACTTGTCACCAAAACAACTATTTTTCACTGAAATTACTTGTCACTTAAACAACTGACACTGCATTATCCCTATGAAGTCGGGACTTTTGATATATAATCTCCTTTAGAAGACAGAAAATTATAAGTTAAAATTACTCTTAAAATCAAACTTTTAAATAGGACCACTTCTAAGTGCAGTATTTTAGCATCAAATCTTGTGTCTTGTAGGAATGCAGCTTATATTTATTTTGTGGTATGATCATTTAAACGGTGAAATTATATTGAAGGGATCATATTTTAAAATTTTAGGAAATTATCAGTATATTAATCAATGAAAGTGAGAGGGTGCATATGGTCTGAATTCTGCACAAAAACAAGCAAAAAAACAAACTTGTTGCAATTGTCAGAAATGAGTTTCTGCTACTTTTTTGTAATATGATCCAAACATTACAAAATTGCTATTGAATTGATCTTGAAACGAAGTGTCACCCCTCTCACTTTTGTTATCCAATCCCCTTAATACAATTTCAAGCAAATTCACTATTTGAGGGATTCTATTCCAAAGTGAATATATGTGTAGCTTGTGAATTCGGAAAGTGAATATATAGTTTGTCTTTTTGATCAAATTGTACAAAGAATACACTTTTGCAACAACTATGATTATTACAGTGGTATGATAAAGTGGCAACTGACCTTGCCCATATGCAAGGGATTATATAACAAAACAGTGCAACAGGGGGAGTGGCATAATGAAAGAATGCCAAAATTTAATATCGCCAAAATAACCAAAACCCTTGCAAAGCTTTAAACAAGTATGTTGTAGGCCTAAAGTTGTTAGTAAGAAGGGTGAGAAACATTAAGCAGATTTGTAGAGCTTTATCAGTAGAGGCTTAACAGAGGTTGTTTCAATCTCTTTAAAGTTGGGTTTTGTTAAAATTCTTTCACTTTGAGGAACACAGCAACAGACTGCTTCTACTACCTTCTAGGGCAATTAAAGAAGTTTTTCTCTATGCTCTTGTTGCTAGGGTCCTGCGGGCCTCAAGTAGTGTGTTTTTTTTCACTTCTAGCCAGTCCCTTGTCTTTACACCTCTAGTCATCTTGGTGGTTTTCACACTTCTGACTCCCGATAGTCTGCAATTCAAAGGTGCAAAGGGGTTATTTTGTTGTCAAACTTTCACAGACGCTTCTAAAGTAGTTTCACTTTAATTGCTTATTCTCATGCTAAAAGCATGGGTAAACACAAGCAAAAAAAACATGTTCAGGAAGAGGACGCAGCAGAGCCAGTGGTTGATGCTGAGCCTCAGGAGGCTGAGGTCGAGGAAGCTGCCGCTGCCCCCGATGGTGCCAAGGTTCGCAGGCCCCAGGTGAGTGATTTCTGTGACTTCTGTGTGCACTTACATCCTTTGTAGTCCACTTGGCTGCTCGCTCAACTTTTGGCCTTGCTTAGAAGATTTACATGCTTTTAACTCTCCACTCAGTTCCCTCAGCTGGTCACTACCCCTACCCTCAGTTCCCTCAGCTGGTCACTCACCCTCAGCTGGTCACTCACCCTCAGCTGGTCACTCACCCTCAGCTGGTCACTCACCCTCAGCTGGTCACCAACCCTCCTCAGCTGGTCACTCACCCTCAGCTGGTCACCAACCCTCCTCAGCTGGTCACTCACCCTCAGCTGGTCACTCACCCTCAGCTGGTCACTCACCCTCAGCTGGTCACCAACCCTCCTCAGCGGGTCACTCACCCTCAGCTGGTCACTCACCCTCAGCTGGTCACCAACCCTCCTCAGCGGGTCACTCACCCTCAGCTGGTCACTCACCCTCAGCTGGTCACTCACCCTCAGCTGGTCACCAACCCTCCTCAGCGGGTCACTCACCCTCAGCTGGTCACTCACCCTCAGCTGGTCACTCACCCTCAGCTGGTCACTCACCCTCAGCTGGTCACCAACCCTCCTCAGCGGGTCACTCACCCTCAGCTGGTCACTCACCCTCAGCTGGTCACTCACCCTCAGCTGGTCACCAACCCTCCCCAGCTGGTCACTCGCAAGCACACCAGATTCCCCAACCAAACTGGCAGGTGAAAATGTCCTACGAGGAGCAGCTGAACTACGTGACGCCCATAGCCAATCCGATGGCCCCAAAGAAGGTGAACAAAAAGCTGCTCAAACTTATCCGCAAAGCCAAACGCGGCAAGAAAGTTCACCAAGGCGTGAAACTCATTCCTAAGCTGATTGTAAAGAAGCGCCAATCTGGCATTGTGGTTATCGCTGGTGACGTCACCCCGATCGATGTTGTCTCTCACCTGCCGTTGCTGCTGGAGGAGCACAGCGTACCTTATTGTTATTCGCCGTCTAAACGCGAAATTGGCGCCGCCTGCGGTTCCCGACGCGGCATCGCTCTGGTGTTCGTGCAGCGACACGACGATTTTGGCGACCTGTTCGACAAGATGCGCGACAAATTGCTTGAACTGCCGCTGCCCATCTCCTAAGATTGTCTGCTGGGAGTCTGGAGCTGTATTGTAGTTTAGTCCTGATTAAGAATTAAGACTATAGTCTATTTGCAAACATAAGTACACTCAGCAGCATGTTAAAGTTTCCATCCCGGAAAGCAGTGGTTAAATTTCCACTTGTTCACCACTGATTTGGGTGGAAACTTTTACACGTTGCTGGGTATGCTGTCTATGGGTCTATGGTTTCGATAGTACAATGGAGTTTTAATTGTTAACCCAGTCTAAGCTACTCGAAAACACCCCAAAGCACAGATTCTATATTACCTAGATGCCACTCCAGCATTCGCTAATGTATTTAGCGGCTGTCTCGAGGTCCTGAAAACCCCGGGGTTTGTGCCATAGACACCAGCTGCTAATGCTTGAGAGCAGCAGAAGCTACAGTCTATGGTGCCGTTAGGGCTACAGACACCAGCTGCTGCTACTAATGCTTGAGAGCAGCAGAAGCTACAGTCTATGGTCCGAACCCCGGGGTTAGGGCCATAGACACCAGCTGCTGCTGCTAATGATTGAGAGCAGCAGAAGCTACAGTCTATGGTCCGAACCCCGGGGTTAGAGAGTTTTGGGCCGCAGGGATATAGGCCTCTAGACTCCTTCAACTCGGCTATTTCAGTTTTGGCCATAGACAAAAGCTAAAAAATGCCTCTAACTATGGTCGCGGTCCATCTAAGTGTGTCTTGTCTTAGTTTGTGCGCTTCTCTTTCAACAATGGAATTCAATTAATGCTAGTTTATGACTCTTGCGGGTCAAATTATTTTCAAGATTGCTGCTAGTTCAGTGCAACTTTTTCCTGTACAAATTTTTTAACAAAAATGCCTTTAATAGTTCCAATTAATAACTCTGTGCGCGTTTGAAAGCATTTTTTATTATAAAGAAGGTGCATTGCAATTACAATATTTGGTAGCTAAATACTTTAAAGCTGTGGCTATACAAACAATTCTGTCTGCTGGATTGGAATTCTGTTTCTTGTTCTGTTGTTTCTTTTTTAATTTCTATATTTAGCTAATGGCTTTGTTAATCTCAATACCCTCTCCATCACCCTCCGTACCCTCTCAATACCCTCTCCATACCCTCCGTACCCTCTCAATACTCCATCCGTACCCTCTCAATACCCTCCCTAGCCTCGCGATACCTTCCTTACTCTATCTGTAACCTCCCCTGTCCCTGCCCAATACCCTCCCTGCCCTCCCAATACCCTCCCTGCCCTCCCATACCCTCCCTGCCTCCAATACCCTCCCTGCCCTCCCAATACCCTCCCTGCCCTCCAATACTCTTCCGACCTATCCATACCTCTGTACCCTCTTAAATACCTTCACGACCCTCTGCATACTCCGTTACCTCCACCTACCCTCTTTACCCTCCCTCTACTTACCAAACTTCACACCTCAATCACCTTACCGTTCTCGTACCATCCCACTTCATTTTATTTCATCCTCTCATTCAATCCCGTGTCTGTGGCACCTCAACGACCCACCACCATTTATTGCCCTTTGCTTTCACTCAATATCGAACAAAAAACTGTAATACAGCCTTTTCTCCCTTATTTGCATGCGAACTTGAAAAATGTCCGACGAAGTGAATCCCAAAGCTTATCCGTTGGCTGACGCTGTGCTGACAGAGAAAATTCTCGAGCTGGTGAAACAGGCAGTCAGCTACAAGCAGATGAAGAAAGGCGCTAATGAAGCTACAAAAGCTCTGAACAGAGGCCTAGCCGAGTTCATAGTGATGGCGGCTGATGCCGAGCGCTGGAGATTCTGCTGCACCTGCCGTTGCTATGCGAGGACAAAAATGTGCCGTATGTGTTTGTCCGATCCAAGGTGAATCTGGGCAGGTGCTGCGGAGTCAAGCGGCCGTCATCGCCTGCGCCGTACTGCAGAACGAAGGCTCGGAGCTGAAACCGCTGATCAACTCGCTGCAACAGTCTATTGAGAAGCTGCTAATCTGATGCGGAATATTAATTATGGCATTCATTAATTATTCATTACTTTTCAACTAATTGTTGCTATGAGGATGGGTTACTTAGTTTCAATTTTGTGCGTTTTATGGGACAGTAACTAATATGGACAAGTTTATTAATACATTTAATAAAAATATAATTACTAACTAATGGCATTTCGATTCTAGCTAGCTGCGTCACTCGCGTTGTTGTTGGCGACTAAATATTGTGTACATTTTTGGAAACCTTTAGTCTGAATTGTTGTTTGCTTTTGTTAGTCTTTTTTATTTCGGTTCTGAACACGACCCTGGTTCGATTCCGTAAGCGGCCACACGGAGTGTACATGTCTGATGCAAGGACTACTTAACAACACAGGACGTTAAACTTGCAAATATTGGCAGAATTCTCAGAGGCCGCTTTGAATATATGTTTATGGTTTTAGTGGCCTTTTTGCTTAGTAATTCGCATGGCAGCGCCAGCATGATTTCGACTGTCAAAACATTGTCGAGACACATCTTAAGTGCTGCACTCCTCACAGCGCATCTGTCCAACTACGAGTATATTCGATGAGGTTTTATGTACAACCTTCTCTGCGTCTTCGTGGTGTCACGTCATTTGATAGCAAGAGGATACTCCAGATAAGCTAGCACGTACAGGCATCCGCATTTGTAGCCCGGCTCGTTCCAATTTACAGTCTTCATCCAGAATTTTTTCAACCAAGTAATTCGTCTTATCCAAATTGCATGTACACACATTTGGTGGGACAGTTGTGAATGTGACAACCACTTTACTAAGCGTCTTTTACTTTACTTGAAAGTCTACTAATCAAGGTTTTTTCGACGCTTTCATTTTGAGGGCTCCAGGAGTCTACAATCTAAGTAGACTCCAGTCTCTAATCTAAGTAGACTCCAGTCTCTAATCTAAGTAGACTCCAGTCTCCAATCCAATCTAAGTAGACTCTAGTCTCCAATCTAAGTAGACTCCAGTCTCTAATCTAACCGTAGGCTAAAAGGCTAAAGACTCCAGCTCCCAATTTAAGTAGTGATAAATAAACAAATAAAAACCACTGACTTTAAATACCTTAGCTAAATCGTGTCATTTTGCGTTAGTAAAATAAATAGAAAAAGTGGAATAATTAAAAATTTATATATTGTGTATTTGCTAAATGTGAGTAATAAACAAATATTAGAGATTGAAGGCTGCAGACGTAGGCAAAATTGCATTGAATAAATATAAAGCGGCAACTTGCAGCAGTTAAGTTGTCACGGCAAAAGTTGTAAAAAGCTTCGCAAGAAAAAAATAACAAAGCAGAATAAAAGTGGAGCTGGCAGCGAAGCAGAAGCAAAAGTTATCAATCAACTGTAACAAATCAAGCTCAAAAACAGATTAAAGTTCAAATATATCAGACTAGACAGGTGCTGAAAAAATTATAAATCATAAATAAAATAATTAGGCGCAGTACAATTTGCGCAACTAGCTACTAATACAAGCACTGTTTTAAGGCGTACGAGCATACAATGCGCATTTTAGCACCTAAATTTGCTGTGGCTATAAATAAGAAATAAAATTTTGCTAATCGACTTACGAGTAATATCAGAATATTCAAATTGAGTTATAAAGGTAAATTGATTTAACGATAAAATTTCAAACTAAAGAGTTAGCAATAAATAAACAAATAAAGAACCAATGCAAAGTTATGAAGACCAAAAGGTCTGTATTAATTTTTAGAGTTTTATTTCTATACCGCGATTCTGCGATATACTGCGATTCAATGAAGATCCACAGGTAAGTAAAATTTAAGGGCAACTCGATTACAATTAGTTCTGCAATCTTTTAAAGGTAAATATCAAAAACATAACATTTTATCCTTCCCACACCATCCCGAATGTCCTCACACCATCCGAGTGTCCCCACACCATCCCGAGTGTCCCCACACCATCCCGAGTGTCCCCACACCATCCGAGTGTCCCACACCATCCGAGTGTCCCCACACCATCCCGAGTGTCCCCACACCATCCCGAGTGTCCCCACACCATCCCGAGTGTCCCCACACCATCCAGAGTGTCCTCACACCATCCAGAGTGTCCCCACACCACCAGAGTGTCCTCACACCACCCAGAGTGTCCTCACACCACCAGAGTGTCCTCACACCACCAGAGTGTCCTCACACCACCCAGAGTGTCCTCACACCACCAGTGTCCTCACACCACCCAGAGTGTCCCCACAGCCACACCGATGTACCCACATCATCCCCAGTGTCCTCACACCA